>CM038677.1:729958859-730129014 GCA_021605205.1 Aegilops longissima | reverse complement strand
CAGAGTCAGGCACAACTTGTTGTAGTAGACAGTCGGGAAGTCGTCGTGCTAAGGCCCCATAGGACCAGCATAGGAGAACAACAACCGCCGCCGATGAAGAATGAAGTATATCAAAAGGATCCAAGCCGAAGAAACCCGGAGGTAGATAAACAAGACGAGATCCGAGTAAATCTACCAAAAATAGATCCGCCGGAGACACACCTTCACACGCCCACCAACGATGCTAGACGCACCGCGGGAACGAGGGCTAGGCGGGGAGACCTTTATTCCATCTTCAGGGAGCCGCCGCCGTCTTGCCTTCCCGAGCAGAACACAAACCCTAACATAACTGAAAGAAACGACTAGAAACGGAGCCCTCCCGTCGGCCCTTGCCAGGATCCACCGTGTACCCATGACCCTAAGGCCACCGCAGACGAGGCGGGCCTGCGGTGGCGCCGGCGAGAGGCAGGAACCCTAGTTTTTGTTTTGGAGGAGGAGGAGGTAGCGACTTATCTTTAGGGCCTCTTTGACTCGCGGGATTCTAGGGCCTCCTTTGGTTCATAGGGTAGGAAAATCGTAGGAATAGGAAAGCACAGGAAATGAGATGACATGTATCTCAAATCCTATGAGTAGGAATAGGAAAGGAGATGCCCTTTGATTCACATCATATGATTTTTTCCATTGAGTCTAGGCTAATGTTTATTTTCCTACGAAATGTGGAGGATAGGAAGAATTCCTCCATAGAAATAGCATTCCATTCCTACAAACCAAAGGGCTCTAAAGGATTTTTTTCCTATCGAAATCCTATCCTATGAACTACAAGATTCCTCTAAACCAAAGGAGGCCTAGAATTGCAGGAATAGAAAAGGTAGAGGATTAGAGTGACATGCCAACTTTAAAAGGAGTGTTTGATGTCATAGAAAAGCAAAGGAATTATAAAAATAGATTGAATTGGATGCTAGATTTCTTATGAAATGTAGTACAAAAGAATTCATAGAAAAAAGCATCCAATCCTACGAATCAAAGGACCAACATAGGAAAAATTCCCAAGGATTTCAATCCTCCAAAATTCCTATATAGTTCCTTTGAATCAAATGAGCATAGTGTTTTTGGCTCACATCTGCACAATATTTTACTCATAACATTAGTTGATTATAAGGTAGCCATCATACTATGTCTATGTGCTAGCTGCTGAATTTTTTGTCGAAGTTTACATTTCATGGTACTAATGCTATGCTACAAATTATAGCAAAATTCATGCTCAAAGCCATCAGACTATGTGGGAGTTCCCTTGCATTTTGATCTGACAAACAATGTTATTAAAATTTTAGCCTCCTTTAATTTACATGAATTTTGTAGGAATTCTAAAGAATAAAGGATATGAATTTTGTAGGAAATAATTCTTTGGTACCCTTTGATTTCGTAGGACTGAGTTCCTATTCCTACATAGGATAGAAACCAATCATTCACATTTCAAAGAAAAAATAACATTAGGCTAGACTCAATTGAAAAAAATTCATTTCATGCGTATCAAATGATACCTCTTCACCTATAGCAATTGAGATACATGTCATCTCGCTTCTTATGATTTTTCTATTCCTATAATACTCATATCTTATGAACCAAAGGAAGCCTTCGTAATTATAATACTATGCAACAAAATAAATTAGAGAGAAGGCTTAAGATGAGCCTGACTTTGAATTAACAAAACCATCAACCAGAACTTACAATGAGCAATATCCAAAAAAAATGAAAGCGGTTGGTACAACCATCAGAGACAACAAGCCTATTAGAGATAAACAAACTAGTCAGTAGGTATCGTTGGAGCCCTGCAAACAGGCATCAGCGACAAATAGGCCTACTAGAGATAAACAAACTAAGCACTAGAGTACACTCGTTCCAAAACTGACATTGTTACTGTTACTACTGCTATTACTGTTTTTACTGTTATCATATTATTGTGCTACTAATAAATTGTTGCAACGAAGTGATTCTCAGATGTGATTGAATTGACAACTCAACTGCTCAAAAAAAGAGGGCCACCCCCAGTCTCTGAAGGAAATATGCCCTAGAGGCAATAATAAAGTTGTTATTTATATTTTCTTATATCATGATAAATATCTATTATTCATACTAGAATTGTATTAACCGGAAACTTGATACATGTGTGGATACATAGACAAAAACAGTATCCCTAGTAAGCCTCTACTAGACTAGCTCGTTAATCAAAGATGGTTAAGTTTTCTAACCATAGACATGTGTTGTCATTTGATGAACGGGATCACATCATTAGGAGAATGATGTGATGGACAAGACCCATCCGTTAGCTTAGCATAATGATCATTAAGTTTTATTGCTATTCACTGGCACGTTGCGGTCCTAAACAAACGGTTTTTTACCCCTTTCCCCAACGGCATTTGGAACCGTCATCAAGTGAGTGTGGGCGATAGGGTGGGGGGTCCTTCCCACACGACCCAGAAACCGTTGGGGATATGCCCTCCTGGCACACACGCTCGGCAAAATGAGGTCGTGTGCGACCGGCGAGCACTCAAATACAGAAATACGTACAGTAGTGCTAAAAAAATACAATTATATTGGCAAAATCATTTCTAGTCGTAAGTACACCCCACACAGTCAGTCACCACTAAACGTTTCCGTTCGTATATACATCCCACACAGTCACTACAAGGAAAATGTTTGCGCAAGGTGGCGTAACGCAAACAGTTTTGAAGAGAATGTCGTGTGTGATTGTTCATTGATCCAACACGGTTTATTCCTAGAAACTGTGTGCGTTGCCTTAGGCCATCGCCCACGGTGTTTTCTCATTAACCGTTTGCAATAGGAAAACCCAATTAGCAAGCTAATTGGCCAATTAGCGGGCTAATTGGCCTATTATTAATAATCCATTTACTAATATAATTGACATTCATATTAAGCACATAATATATTCCATTTCAATATTAAGGAAGCAGGATTTCATAATTGAAATACATCGGAGTACAACATGATATAGCTTCAGCACTCAGCTACCCCATTACACAACTGCACCAGCAGCAAGTTTCACATGCAACATCTAGAACCTTTCGAAATTAGCATCATAGACGGTACATAGAGAGATGCATCTCATCTGAAAAACCGCTGAAGCGGAAGGCGAATATTGAGCCTTCATTCATGTTGAAGGTCTTTGCAACTTTAGGCCAGTGCCTGTAGATGATTGACCGTCCATCCTTCGACCTCTTCAGGAACACTTCAATATTGAACCGTGGGTGTTGTATGAAAACTTTCCTCGCCTCCTGACCACAGAGGTGGTTTGAGAGGTAATGATCAGTGAAGCCTGAAAACAAGGATGTGCATAAATATCTTCTCTATATTGGAAATGGGGCAAAAGAATACAAAAAGACAAGGTATAATAGTTAGTACCATCTTGTAAACCTCAGTGCTTCCCAATGTTTCCATGTAACACATATAAGGTAGTTAGTCATCAGGTTAAGTAAGGGTTCGCATGCTATCAGTAAAATATGTTGATGATATATAAGCACATTGCAGATTCATCAGATTAATTCAAGCCACATGGAAAATCCATTTATCCAAACCAAGCATGATTAGGAACTAGGAAATATAGCACTTGTATATGTTTCTCATGTATTAAGTGCAGCCAAATTCAATTTATTCCTCACATGGTATACAATAACAGAATGCAGCCACAACAATTAAACATCACATTGCAGAAATGAACCAAGTAGTTAACTAAACACCACAACAAATGAACCAAACGTTAACTGAGCGCCACATTGCACAATATAACATACTCCCAATAGAAGATCAGGCATTTAACCAAACCAAACATGCTTAACAACTTGGAAATATAGCAATTGCATTTGTTTCTCATGTATTTAGTACAACCAAATTCGATTTATTCCTCACATGGTATACAATAAGAGAATGCAGCCACAGCAATTGAACATCGCATTGCAGAATTGAACCAAGCAATTAACTAAACACCACAATAAATGAACCAAACGTTAACTGAGCACCACATTGCACAATATAACATACTCCTAATAGAAGATCAGACAATTAACCAAATCAAGCATGCTTAACAACTTGGAAATATAGCAATTATATTTGTTTCTCATGTATTTAGTACAACCAAATTCGATTTATTCCTCACATGGTATACAATAACAGAATGCAGCCACAACAATTAAACATCGCATTGCAGAATTGAACCAAGCAGTTAACTAAACACCACAACAAGTGAACCAAGCCACAACAAATGAACCAAGCAGTTAACTAAACACCAATTGAACAATATAACATACTCCTAATAGAAGATCATACAGTTAACCAAGCCAAGCATGCTTAACAACTTGGAAATATTGCACCCCGAAAAATTGAACATCACATTTGCAGAATTGAACCAAGCAGTTAATTGAACACCACATTGCACGACATATAGAACATATACACTATAGCAGAAGATTGCATGGTGAAAGTAGATAGCACAATTCATTAGAATTTGTCAAGGAAAGGCAGTAGCTAGCAAACTGAACATGGGTCCTTATAGTGAGCTAATAAGACAAGCTACTCCTCATTGTCGGAGATATCGATGATGATTGGCTCCTTGGACATGGAAGAGGGCGAGGCCTCCGCATCGTGGGTGCCCTCGTTGTAGTGGTGAGTTGCCTGAGCCGCTCCGGGCACCAACCTGCTGGCTCTCGAGATGAGGTAAGCACGTGCACGCTGAGAAAACACCTCGTAGTCTTCGTCGAAGGCACCGACGGTGGCCTCGAGAAAAATCCACGAACTGTCGTTTAAAGCAGCGAACCGCGTCGCGGCGTCGGCGCGCGAGGTGTCAATGATGGCCTCGACGGCGGGGTGCTCCTCCAATATCTGGGGGTCGGCACGAATGGCAGCCATCGCGACCTCATCCACGTGTGCGGCCGCGATTTGCTTCTCCGCTGCCAAATGCTCCTTGAGGTCCTAGCTATACTGCGTGCACCATGTCTTAGGCCGGCGCTTATTTGGTGGAGGGATCGGTGATTTGGGTGGAAGGTGTCGCACTCGCGCCGGTGGTCGGGGCATGTGGGATGTGGGGGGAGGACGAGGGTGGGTGTCGTGTGTGGATTACCTGCCTGGATAGGCGAGGCCGAGCAGCGTGAAGGAGGGTCGCCGGCGAGGAGGCGGCGGCGCTGCAAGCAAGGAGTGAAGGTTTCAACTTGGAAAGGAAGGCGGAAAGTGGGGAAATGTGGCTTTTGGTAAGGGAGAGGGGGCGGGGAGGTAGATATTTCCGTGGAAGCCGAAAATTTGGAATCGCTTCAGCCAAAAAACTGGCGCGCAAAGTGTCATCAGACACGACCCCTTATTCAGACACGGTCCGAAGATATTTTGTGCTGCATCTCACACGGTTGGTTATAATAAACTGTGTGGGATGTACTTGATTTTTCGTCTTGATTTAAATTACATAATGGGGTTACAGCGGCCATGGACGATGTTTGAATTGCTAGACCTTTTATCTGCAGTGATCATAAAAGAATTGGAATTATTCAGGGTTCATTTGGACATTTTTATGCATTAACTGAGTTTTCAATGCATTTATGTGCATAATTCAAATTTGAACTACATGCACATGCTCCAGTGCATATAAATTGGTTGAAAAATCAAATCAGTGTCCTTGGGTGCATGCTTAGGTCCCATGCAAGAGATGGGAATGAATTTCAAACACCAGGGCACCGTTGATTGCCGGCAAAACATTGAATGCCTGGTTTTTAAATTCTAGTAAATCCAAAACTCGTCTGAAATTCATGAAACTTGGCATGCTATCATGGAGCGGCATCAACAAGCCGTTGTATAAATTTTGTCCCATTTGGGGCAGGTTTGGGTATATGCTTCTCACAAACCGGAGCTTCTCACAACAAGCATGATGGTTTTCGGTAGGGAACGTCCCACCTTTGGGGACGAAATGATATCCATTGCCTCTTATTGCTTTCAAATTTTTTTCTCGTACCAACATAGAACAATAGGAGTGTTGTGTCAATTTTTGTGATTTTTCAGGGTTCGTTTGGACTTTTTTATGCATTAACTGAGTTTTCAATGCATTTATGTGCATAATTCAAATTTGAACTACATGCGCATGCTCCAGTGACTATAAATTGGTTGAAAAATCAAATCTGTGTCCTTATGTGCATGCTTAGGTCCCATGCAAGAAATGAGAATGAATTTCAAACACGAGGGCACTGTTGATTGCCGGCAAAACATTTAGATGCCTGGTTTTTAAATTCTAGTAAATCCAAAACTCGTCCGGTGCGCAGGTTCACTGGGAAGCGTGCGAGATGTTCAACGCAGGATTTGTGCATCTCTTCAACGCAAACGGTTCAGTGAAGCAGTAAAGCGGCAGAAAATAAACCAAAAAATATACGTGCTGCCACACGACCCGTGTGTCGTGCGAGCAGGCGTGAGCTGACGGGACGCATGCGAGCAGTCCGCCGCGTAGGCATACCGAGAGGCGTGCATGCACGTGTGTGTATCGACGGGGAGGCGTGCGAGTAGATGTGTGAAATGATGGTAGGAATGGCAGACGTCCGCCGCGCAGGCTCACCGGGAGGCGAGACAACTTTTGACCGCAGCCTGCCTCGCTCCCACTGGTCTGTATTAATTGTACGCCCGAGCCGCCGACCATAATAGGCAGCCGCACCCCCGGTCCACAGTAGTCAGCGACGTCTGGACTCCGGAGTGTATGACGATGCCGCCGAAGCGCACCATCGGAGGGAGTGGCGACGGCGGGGCTGGTGAAGCACCCGCACAACGCGTCAAGCTGGCCACAGAGGTTTCCGTCGCCGCTGCCGAGGTCTTGCGCGGGCAGCAGCACGACCTTGAATTCGTCAGCGCCGTCGTGCCCCCCCCCCCCCAGCTGGAGCCGGAGGTCAACAACAACTCCGGCAACAACTGCGACTCCAACAGAAAACCGGTTAGTCACCTACATATATGTTTGTGCCTTTTTTCTTCCTGATCTTGGGAATTGATTTCGAATGTCCTGCTGTTGATTGTCGGCAAAACGTTGAGATATCTGGTTTTTAAATTCTAGTAAATCCAAAACTCATCTGAAATTCATGAAACTTGGCATGCTATGATGGAGCGGCATCAACATGTTGTGGTGAAATCCATATCTGGTTTGGGTATAAGCTTCTCACAAACCAGAGCTTCTCAGAACAAGCATGATGGTTTCGATAGGGAACATACCACCTTTGGGGATGGGACGATATCCGTTGCCTCTTATTGCTTTCATAAAATTTCTAGTGTCAACATAGAACAACAGGAGTGTTGTGTTTAATCTTGAAATTTTTCGGGGTTCGTTTGGCCTTTTTTATACATTAACTGGATTTTGTACGCATTTTATGTGCATAATTCAAATTTGAACTACAAGCACATGCTCCAATGCACTAAAGTTGGTTGAAAAATCACATGTGAGTCCTTGGGTGAATTTCTAGGTCCCATGCAAGAGATGGGAATGAATTTCACACACTAGGGCACTGTTGATTGCCGGCAAAACGTTGAGATGACTGGTTTTTGAATTCTAGTAAATCCAAAACCCTTCTGAAATTCATGAAACTTGGCATGCTACGATGGAGCGGCATCAACATGCCGTGGTGAAAATTTTGTCCCATTTGGGGCAGGTTTGGGTATAAGTTTCTCACAAACCAGAGCTTCTTAGAACAAGTATGATGGTTTCGATAGGGAATGTACCACCTTTGGGGACGGTACGATATCCGTTGCCTCTTATTGCTTTCATAAAATTTCTAGTGTCAACATAGAACAATAGGAGTGCTGTGTTTAATCTTGGAATTTTTCGGGGTTCATTTGGCCTCTTTTATACATTAACCGGGTTTTGTATGCATTTTATGTGCATAATTCAAATTTGAACTACAAGCACATGCTCCAATGCACTAAAGTTGGTTGAAAAATCACATGTGTGTCCTTGGGTGAATTTCTAGGTCCCATGCAAGAGATTGGTATGAAATTCAAACACCAGGGCACTGTTGATTGCCGGCAAAACGTTGAGATGCCTGGTTTTTAAATTCTAGTAAATCCAAAACTCGTCTGAAATTCATGAAACTTGGCATGCAATCATGGAGCGGCATAAACATGCCGTGGTCAAAATTTTGTCCCATTTGGGACAGGTTTGGGTATATGCTTCTCACAAACCAGAGCTTCTCACAACAAGCATGATGGTTTCGATAGGGAACGTCCCACCTTTGGGGATAAAACGATATCCATTGCCTCTTATTGCTTACAAAATTTTTCTCATGTCAACGTAGAACAACAGGAGTGTTGTGTCAATTTTTGTGATTTTTCGGGGTTCGTTTGGACATTTTTATGCATTAATTGAGTTTTCAATGCATTTATGTGCATAATTCAAATTTGAACTACATGCACATGCTCCAGTGCATATAAATTGGTTGAAAAATCAAATATGTGTCCTTGGGTGCATGCTTAGGTCCCATGCAAGAAATGTGAATAAATTTTAAACACCGGGGCACCGTTGATTGCCGGCAAAACATTGAGATGCCCGGTTTTTAAATTCTAGTAAATCCAAAACTCGTCTGAAATTCAATAAACTTGGCATGCTATCATGGAGCGGCATAAACATGCCGTGGCAAAAAATTGTCCCATTTGGGGCAGGTTTGGGTATATGCTTCTCACAAACCAGAGCTTCTCACAACAAGCCTCATGGTTTCGGTAGGGAACGTCCCACCTTTGGGGACGAAACGATATTAATTGCCTCTTATTGCTTTCAAAAAAATTCTCGTGTCAACATAGAAAAACAGGAGTCTTGTGTCAATTTTTGGGATTTTTCGGGGTTCGTTCGGACATTTTTATGCATTAACTGAGTTTTCTAGGCATTTTATGTGCATAATTCAAAATTGAACTACATGCACATCCCTCAATGCACCAAAGTTGGTTCAAAAATCACATGTGTGTCCTAGGGTGAATTTCTAGGTCCCATGCAAGAGATTGGAATGAAATTCAAACATCGGGGCACTCTTTAGTGCCGGCAAAACGTTGACATGCCTGGTTTTTAAATTCTAGTGAATTGAAAACTCGTCTAAAATTCATGAAACTTGGCATACTATCATGGAATGGCACCCGACATGCTGTGGCATTTTTCGTGTCCATTTTGAGAGAAGGCGCACTCGAATAACGACAGACAACAAAGGCATTTTGAAAAAATAGCTGCCACTTTAATATCTCAAACATTTGTAGAATTGAAACCGTGTGTCTTTTAACCATTCATGTGACGCCACATGTCTTGGTTTTAATGGCTGTAGGAGGTGCCGTGCAGACAGCTGCTTGACCTTGACTGAACGGGAGGCATGCGAGCGCAGTCCAGTGTGCAGGCTGACCGAGAGGCGTGCAAGCTGTCATCCAATGCGCAGGCTCATCAAGAAGCGTGCGAGCTGTACGCTGTGCAGGCTCATTGGGAAGCGAGCCCTTTGACTTTCATGGCCGTCCGCCTTCCTCTCCATTAATGGCGCCCGAGCCGCTGTTTAATACGGGCGGCCTTACTGTTCACCTCCCATTCCCCTCCCTCCCGCAGCCGCAAACCTCAACCAATGCCATGCCGCAGAACGATCATCTGCCACTAGTCTTCAAGTTTGGTAAGTCGACTCCGAGCTAGAGGAGATAGAAAATAAGGAGGAATGGGGCCTCATGGACATGGCCCAGAACGAGCTGGCCGCGGCGGTTGCTGCCCCCGCTCCCGTCCCCGCTCCCATCCCCACGCCCGCACTAGCGACCATCCCCGTAGCATTGACGGGCTGGTCACCGAGCACTATCGCAGAGCTGGAAGCCGCGGGCGTCAGCGAGGTCTCCGCGGACCCGCGCGAGCTCGTGTACATGCCAGCCCTAGCGCCCGTGCCCGTGCGCGCCCCTCCACCCACCGTGGCACCGGCCCCGTGCGTTTGGCTGCACCCGCCTCACCCATGCCGTGCGCGCGCCCCCCTCAGCGGCATGGGACGCTGCCGTCGACCGCTACCTCTCAGCGGCGCCAGTTGTCGTCCTCCCGCGCCCCTCCCGTCGATCACACGACGATATGATGTTTGATTTAAAAGTGAAGAACATTTTGTGCTACCTTGAAGACTTCAACAACGGCGTCCCGGAGGACGACAGCGACAACGAGGCGCGGCACGCCGCCTCCGCCGCCGCCGAAAATAGTTTTTTTCGGGTTTAATACTGTATCTCGAATTCTCGATCATATGAATATAAATTCACAGTGTGACTGAATGAAAGATATGCTTTGAACGAACTTGCATTTTTCTCTCTTGATGTACAGGCTTATCAAACGATTTTCTTTTGAAAAAAGCGTCAATGGTTTTTAAATATAAACACTCGTCACAAACATTTTAGTTAGAACACCCGGATGCAAACCGACAGCTTCCCCAGGAAGCCAAGGGAAAATGTGCCGAGCAGGATTTTTGCATCCCTTCAACGCAAAAGGTTCTTTTGCATGACCTGTGTGCAACCACGTACAAACAATTGGGTAAGATTTGCATATCTGTCATTTTGGGTATGTTGCCATTTGTCAAACTGGAAAGATTGACATTTTTTTATCTAGTAACATTGCCATTTGTCAACCTTGTAACAGTGCGATGAGTCACTAGCACTGTTCATATGGACACCACTAGCACTATCTAATTTTTGCAACTAAAATCACTAGCACTGTTCATATGGACACCACTAGCAGGCGTGAGTTGATGGACGCATATGCAAATGTACCATTGATTACATACAACAAGTCATCAGCCCACAACGACAACGAGGATACACGTTGGATTATAGATCATTTCGAACAAAACATTCTAGTAAAGTTTTTATCACACAACAAATAACAAAGCGATGAAATGAACTTCAGCTCAACCTCTCGTCGGCGTTGGAAACGCTTGCTTTGAACCAGAAGTGATTCTCTGGAAGGGCCAGCTACTGTCAATCTCGAGACCAACGCAGGACTGATCATCCAGGCTGGAGCGGCCTATGTCAGGACCCATATTGGGACGGTAGGGAATGTAACGCCCCGGATTCGATGCGCCAGGTGTCCGCCAGTTATTCGTCGGTGTTGCCATGTCATTTGCTTGCGTGTTGCACTTTGCCATGTCATCATATGCATTTCATATCATGTCATCATGTGCATTTCATTTTGCATACGTGTTCGTCTCATGCATCCGAGCATTTTCCCCGTTGTCCGTTTTGCAATCCGGCACTCCTATGTCTCCCGACGCCCCCTTTTTACCTCTTTTCATGTGCGGGTGTTAAACTTTCTCGGAATGGCCCGAGGCTTGCCAAGTGGCCTTGGTATAGCACCGGTAGACCACCTGTCAAGTTTCGTGCCATTTGGAGGTCGTTTGATACTCCAACGGTTAACCGGGTAACCGTAAAGCCTCTTTTGTTGCAGCCCAACACCCCTTCCAAAGTGGCCCAAAACCCACCTAACTCCACCCCATGCTCTCGGTCGTTCGATCACGATCGTGTGGGTGAAAACCGCACCCCATTTGGACTCTCCTAGCTCCCTCTATCTATAAATAAGCCTCCCCCTCCGAAATCCCGGGTCCAAACCCTAGCCATTTTCCTCCCAGGCCACGGACACTTTCTCCTCCCACAGACATGTCCGCCTCGCCTCACAAGCCGAATCAGAGCGCGCCACGTGGCCTCCCGCGCCTCTCTCTCTCCTCCCCGCAGCCGCCAGCCCATGAGCCCCAGCGCCATACCAAGCCTCCGGCCCTCCCACACTGCCGCCCGCTTCGCGTCGGCCGCCCGCCCGCGCCGCCGTCCGCGCTGCTCCGCCGCCCGAGCACGCCGCCCGGCAACCCCGTCACCCTCGCTGCCAGCCGCCCGCCAGCCTCGGCGCAGCCCCCCAGCGCTGATTGGCGCCGCCCGCCTGGCTCGCCTCCGTCCCGGCCGCCTCGCCGCCCCTCGGACGGACGGCGCCCGCCTCCGCCCGGTCGGCCCGGCCTCCTCCTCCTCCGCCCCCCTCTCTCCATCTCCGGCGAGAGCCTCGCCCGTCTCGACCGCCTCGGTTCACGTGCCCCCTGAGGAACCCTAGATCCGAAATTTCGGAGGTGTTTTTTTTTACCTAAGTCTTTTGCTGTCAGTAATTTTGTTGCATTTTCATCGCACCATAACTCTGCATACTTAGCTCCGTTTTGGGCGTGTAATATGTCAAATTGTTCGTCTCGACGAGTTCATCATTTCTTCTCATTGCATCATTTACATTTGAGCTCATATGGATGCCAGAAATGCTGTTAGAAGAGGGCTATGTGATGTTAGTTTCAGATTCTTATCAGAACATGCACTTTTTTCATTTTTGCCATGATTGATGTGTGCATCCTATGAACTTGAGTCCTACATGTGTTTTGTAATATGCCATGCCATCTTTACAGGGGTGTATGCCATGTCTTTTTGTGATCTCTGTGGTGACTAGCACAAGCATGCAAACTAGGCTTCATGATGTTGCTGATTTCAGCCCTGCTTTGTCGATATTTTTATGCCATGTAAACTTGATGCTACCGAGAGATCCATGCTTATTTTGAGATACTTCAGTAAGGATATTTTGAACATATGGTTATTCTATATCCATCCATGCCCTTGTTTGCAATTATGGAGTGCCATAGCTTGAGTCAATCGAGCTCTACTTTTGCTATAAAATGTTTCCTGGCAGGTTGTTTACATGTTATCCAATTTTGCCAAGGTTGTTGTAGTTGATCCGTGTATGCTATGATGTTGTTCTTGCCATGTATAGCTTCTATGACATGTCTTCTTACTGTTGGGTTCCTTGCCATGCCATTTATTGCTCTGTGGTGAGTGGTTCGAGCTCACCAACATGCCTACTTGTTATCTGTTTATGCCATGCTCCAGTTTTGCACTAAGTCTGAATCTGTTTATGTTTTTGCTATATTCACATGCTTGCAACTGTATTTTCTGATCCCTTTTGGCTTATGGTCACTAAGGGACTTTTGTTATATGCTTTGAGTAGATTCATGCCATGCCTTTGTTTGCCATGAGAACGAGATATGTGACATGTTGTTTGATAGCTCTAAACATGTTAACCTGATGTTATTTCTGCCATGTCCTGTGAATTCTGCTAAGTCTGAAACTGTTATTATTTGCAATCTTGCCATGTCCTTTTGAGCATGTTTTAGTCATTTCTGGAGATAGCTCAGTGTTCATGTTTTGTCATGCTTTACCTGTACATCATGTCCATGCCTTTTGTTCTCATGTTGGGGTGCTGTAGCATAGCGTTTTGATGCTTGCAATATGCCTAGTTGCTGTTTTGGACAGCTTGTCCTTTAAACTTGTATAGAGTGTATGTGTTGCACCGTTGCTCCGTTTTGAGTGTGCTCTATATGAAACTTGCTTGATTTTGCATGTAGTGCCATATTATCATGTTGCATCCTTGTTTTGAGGTGTTTGCTTGATGTTTGGGTGCATTTTGCATCAATGCCATGTTTAACATGTTTTGCTCATATCTTCTAGGCCGTAGCTCCGAATCTAATAAACTTTATATGTAACTTGACTATAAATTCGTGTAGATCATCGTGGTGCATCTTTAACTTGCTTTTTTACAACTTGAACATAAGGTTTATTCAGATCTGGACCAATTTTGAAATTTGCATATGAGGACTTACCGGAATTGTTATATGTTGTTTCCGGCCTCATTTAAACTTGCCTTGATGTGTTGCTCTTGTTTGCATCATCTCTTGCCATGAGTAGCTTCATGTAGCTTTGTAATGCATCATGCTTGGTTGTGCATCATGCCTTGTTCATGCGTGGTGTGTTTACCATGTTGTGTGCTTCTTCTTGTTAGTTCCTGTTTCGTTGCGATCGTGAGGATTCGTTCGTCTACGCTTGGTTCGTCTTCGTGGCTTCGTCTTCTTCATGGACTCATTCTTCTTCCTTGCGGGACTTCAGGAAAGATGACCGCTACCCTGGATCTCACTACTATCATTGCTATGCTAGTTGCTTCGTTCTATCGCTATGCTGCGCTACCTATTACCTGTTTATCAAGCCATCCCAAATTGCCATGTCAGCCTCTAACCTTTTGCACCCTTCCTAGCAAACCGTTGTTTGGCTATGTTACCGCTTTGCTCAGCCCTCTTATAGCGTTGTTAGTTGCAGGTGAAGATGAAGTTTGTTCCTTGTTGAACATGGAGATGTTGTTCCTTGTTGGAACATGTTTATTTGTTGGGATATCACAATATATCTTATTTAATTAATGCATATATATACTTGGTAAAGGGTGGAAGGCTCGGCCTTATGCCTGTGTTTTGTTCCACTCTTGCTGCCCTAGTTTCCGCCATATCGGTGTTATGTTCCCGGATTTTGCGTCCCTAACGCGGTTGTGTGATTTATGGGACCCCTTGACAGTTTGCTTTGAATAAGACTCCTCCAAAGAAGGCCCAACATTGGTTTTACCATTTGCCTCACCTATGCCCTTTTTCCCTTGGGTTTCGGAGCAGAGGGTCATCTTTATTTTAGCCCCCAGGGCGGTGCTCCTTCGAGTGTTGGCCCAAACGGCAGATCAAGGGGCCACCACGGGGCAACTCGAGGGCTGGTTTTACTCGTAGGCTGACCTATCCGGTGTGCCCTGAGAACGAGATATGTGCAGCTCCTATCGGGATTTGTCGGCACATCGGGCGGCTTTGCTGGTCTTGTTTTATTGCTGTCGAAATGTCTTGTAGCCGGGATTCCGAGACTGATCGGGTCTTCCCGGGGAGAAGGAATATCCTTCGTTGATCGCGAGAGCTTATCATGGGCTAAGTTGGGACACCCCTGCAGGGTATAAAATTTCGAGAGCCGTGCCCGCGGTTATGTGGCAGATGGGAATTTGTTGATATCCAGTTGTAGTAAACTTGAAGCAAAACCTTCTAAAATACACCAACCGTGTGCGTAACCGTGAGTGTCTCTTTTCGGGGTTGATCGAGAGGAGAACACGGTTTCTGGGTTATGTCTGACGTAAGTAGGAGTTCAGGATCACTTCTTGATCATTACTAGTTGACAACCGTTCCTTTGTTTCTCTTCTCGCTCTCATTTGCGTATGTTAGCCACCATATATGCTTAGTCGCTGCTGCAACCTCACCACTTTACTCCTTCCTTTCCCTTTAAGCTTTGCTAGTCTTGATACCCATGGTAATGGGATTGCTGAGTCCTCGTGGATCACAGATTACTACACCACCAGTTGCAGGTACAGGTTTGCGATGATCATGACGCGAGAGCGATGTTTATTTGTGTTGGAGTTCTTCATCTGCTTCTTCGATCAGGGGATAGGTTCCAGGTTGGCAGCCTGGGCTAGCAGGGTGGATATTGTTTGAGTTTCTGTTTATGATTCATCTGTAGTCGGATGTTGATCTTGTATATGATGTTGATGTATTCTTGTGGTATTTGTGCCTTTTGTATGTATCCCCATCTATTATGTAATGTTGATGTAATGATATCCACCTTGCAAAAGCGTTTCAATATGCGGGTCTATCCTTGGTGGGACCTTCGAGTTCCTTTTGGATAGGGTCGCATATTGGGCGTGACAGGGAAGCATAGCAATGTCCGAGGTATAGATACAATTGCTTCTCATAAATGGTAGTAACGTTGTGTCAACAGCAGCTGGATCGCCTTCCACCATCATTGGATAGTTTTGTCCAAGGAAGAGCGAGTTTCCTCCAAGACTTTCAATACTGAACTAGGGAGAAGGTGTTGGCGATAGTACACTAGTATCCATCCCTAATACCCTGCAAGGGATGTTGGAATAGGTCCGGAGAGTGCGACCATGCGAGACAACACCTGCTTCCTTAGTAACATAGGAAGTGCCCTGTATACAGACAAGAAGAAGAGGTGATGCATCGGAATAAGTTGCCAGGCGTGATGTCTACTATGCAACCTTCTCCTTGTAGACGTTGTTGGGCCTCCAAGTGCAGAGGTTTGTAGGACGGTAGCAAATTTCCCTTAAGTGCATGACCTAAGGTTTATCAATCCATGGGAGGCGTAGATTGAAGATGGTCTCTCTCAAACAAACCAGTAACCAAATAACAAAGAGACTCTTGTGTCCCCAACACCCCCAATACAATGGTAAATTGCATAGGTGCACTAGTTCGGCGAAGAGATGGTGATACAAGTGCAATACGGATGGTAGATATAGGTTTTTGTAATCTGAAAATATAAAAACAGCAAGGTAACAAGTGGTAAAAGTGAGCGTAAACGGTATCGCAATGCGTTGAAACAAGGCCTAGGGTTCATACTTTCACTAGTGCAAGTTCTCTCAACAATAATAACATAATTGGATCATATAACTATCCCTCAACATGCAACAAAGAGTCACTCCAAAGTCACTAATAGTGGAGAACAAACGAAGAGATTATGGTAGGGTACGAAACCACCTCAAAGTTATTCTTTCCAATCAATCCGTTGGGCTATTCCTATAAGTGTCACAAACAGCCCTAGAGTTCGTACTAGAATAACACCTTAAGACACAAATCAACCAAAACCCTAATGTCACCTAGATACTCCAATGTCACCTCAAGTATCCGTGGGTATGATTATACGATATGCATCACACAATCTCAGATTCATCTATTCAACCAACACATAGAACCTCAAAGAGTGCCCCAAAGTTTCTACCGGAGAATCAAGAGGAAAACGTGTGCCAAACCCTATGCATAGGTTCATGGGCGGAACCTGCAAGTTGATCACCAAAACATACATCAAGTGAATCACGTGATATCCCATTGTCACCACAGATACGCACGGCAAGACATACATCAAGTGTTCTCAAATCATTAAAGACTCAATCCGATAAGATTACTTCAAAGGGAAAACTCAATCCATTACAAGAGAGTAGAGGGGGAGAAGCAACATAAGATCAAACTATAATAGCAAAGCTCGCAATACACCAAGATCGTGCCAAATCAAGAACACGAGAGAGAGAGAGAGAGAGATCAAACACATAGCTACTGGTACATACCCTCAACCCCGAGGGTGAACTACTCCCTCCTCGTCATGGAGAGCGTCGGGATGATGAAGATGGCCACTGGTGAGGGATCCCCCCTCCGGCAGGGTGCCGGAACAAGATCCCGATTGGTTTTTGGTGGCTACAGATGCTTGCGGCGGCGGAACTCCCGATCTATTATGTTCCCCGATCGTTTTAGGGTATATGGATATATATAGGCGGAAGAAATACGTCAGGGGAGCCACGAGGGGCCCATGAGGGTGGAGGGCGCGCCAAGGGGGGTGGGCGCCCCCCCTGCCTCGTGTCTCCCTCGTTGCTTTCCTGACGTGCACTCCAAGTCTCCCGGGTTGCTTTCCTTCAAAAAATAACTTCTCCAGAAGGTTTCATTCCGTTTCGACTCCGTTTGATATTCCTTTTCTTCAAAACACTGAAAAAAGGGAAAAACAGGAACTGGCACTGGGCTCTGGGTCAATAGGTTAGTCCCAAAAATAATATAAAAGTGTAAAATAAAGCCCATAAACATCCAAGATGGATAATATAATAGCATGAATACTTCATAAATTATAGATACCTTGGAGAAGTATCAGCATCCCCAAGCTTAATTCCTGCTCGTCCTCGAGTAGGTAAATGATAAAAGAAATAATTTATGAAGTGTGAATGCTAGCAGATGCATAAGTTTGATCAATGATAATTTCAATCACCTTTTCTAGCATCATTATATGTCATAACAGTAGCTCAACTCATAGAAATTTGCATGATCAAGTAACAAACTATTCACATGTTAAAGTATAGATCATAAACTTTCTAACTAACAAACTATGTTCTCAGTCATCAAACAATTGCAATTCATCTTATTTCAGGAAGAGTCTATGTCAAAGCTTTGATTCAGCAAACTTCACATACTCAACTATCATTTAGTCTTCCATGATTTCTACCACTCAAAGCATATTTTTAGAACAAATAGTATTCATCGAACACAGAGAAAGATAGGGGCTTAATGTTTCGCCTCCCAACCTTTTACCTCAGGGGTAATGTCAACAGTAATAATTCATGCTCAAATATATTTGAATGGCCATATATGCATAGATCTTTCCATCACATGATGCTTGCCAACTAAAGAGTAGGTTGGAATGAGAAGGAATGCTACTGACTCTTGCATAAAAGTAAAAGATAGGCCCTTCGCAGAGGGAAGCAGGGATTTGCAGAGGTGCCAGAGCTCGAAGCAAAAACAGAGATGAAAATAATTTTAAGAGGTATGCTTCCATTGTCAACATAACGACCAAGAGTTCCCAATATCTTCCATGCTACATACATTATAGGCGGTTCCCAAACAGAAAGGTAAAGATTTTTACTCCCCCTCCACCAACAATCATCAATCCATGGCTTGCCCGAAACAACGGGTGCCTCCAACTAACATCAAACCTGGGGGAGTTTTGTTTGCAATTATTTTTTATTTGATTTCGATCTTTTGATCATGGGACTGGGCATCCCAGTTACCAGCCATTTTCTCGTGAATGATGAGCGGAGTCCACTCATCGTGAGAATAACCCACCTAGCATGGAAGATATTGCTAGCCCCTAGTCGCTACATGAGCGATTCGGGCATACAAAACAAATTATTATTTGAAGGTTTAGAGTTTGGCACATGCAAATTTACTTGGAACGGCAGGTAAATACCGCATATAGGTAGATATGGTGGACACTCATGGAAGAAACTTGGTTCAAGGAGTTTTGATGCACAAGCAGTATTCCCGCTTAGTACAGATATTTTGGCTAGCAAAGGATTCTAAATTAGCAAGCACCACATGTTAGAGGATCCAAAACAATATAACTTATACAAATATACCCAAGCATAACTCATTATGTTGTCTTCCTTGTCCAACTTCAACTAATTTGCTCTGGTTTGAAAATAATTAATGGGGATCACAATCATAGAAGATGTCCAAGATAGTATTATATGTGAAATCTCTCTTCCTTCAATATTCTTTCATGAATTGTTCAAGTGACCAATACAATGTTTGCTAACCTTCAATAAATTTACGACCTCTACTTCTTATATGGGAAGGCATATGAAACATATATAGTTTATGACTTTCAAATCATTCAACTATTTACTCATAGGATATAAATGAAGCACACGAGTAAATGACAAACTACTCCAAAAAGATATAAGTGAAGATTAATGAGTAGTTAAATAATTATGTAGCTATGTGAAGACTCTCTATCATTTAAGAATTTTAGATCTTGGTATTTTATTCAAACATCAAGAAAATCTAAATAAAATAAAATGATGCTCCAAGCAAAACACATATCATGTGGTGAATAAAAATATAGCTCCAAGTAAAGTTACCGATGAACGGAGACGAAAGAGGGGATGCCATCCGGGGCATCCCCAAGCTTAGGATCTTGGTTGTCCTTGAGTATTACCTTGGGGTGCCTTGGGCATCCCCAAGCTTAGGCTCTTGACACTCCTTATTCCATAGTCCATCGAATCTTTACCCAAAACTTGAAAAGTTCACAACACAAAACTCAACAGAAAACTCGTGAGCTCCGTTAGCGAAAGAAAACAAAAAACCACTTCATGGTACTGTAATGAACTCATTATTTATTTATATTGGTGTTAAACCTACTGTATTCCAACTTCTATGGTTTATAAACTATTTTACTAGCCATAGATTCGTCAAAATAAGCAAACAACACATAGAAAACAGAATCTGTCAAAAACAGAACAGTCTGTAGTAATCTGTAACTAACGCAAACTTCTGGAACTCCAAAAATTCTAAAATAAATTGGTGGACATGAGGAATTTGTCTAGTAATCATCTGCAAAAAGAATCAACTAAATAGCACTCTCCAGTAAAAAGTTTTAGCTAATCTCGTGAGCGATAAAGTTTCTGTTTTTTACAGCATGATCATAAAGACATCACCCAAGTCTTCCCAAAGGTTCTACTTGGCACAAACACTAACTAAAACACAAAACCACATCTAAAGAGAAGCTATATGAATTATTTATTCCTAAACAGAACCAAAAAGTGAGAAACTAAAATAAAATTGGGTTTCCTCCCAACAAGCGCTATCGTTTAACGCCCCTAGCTAGGCATGATGATTTCAATGATGCTCACATAAAAGATAAGAATTGAAGCATAAAGAGAGCATCATGAAGAATATGACTTGCACATTTAAGTCTAACCCACTTCCTATGCATAGGGATTTTGTGAGCAAACAACTTATGGGAACAAGAATCAACTTGCATAGGAAGGTAAAACAAGCATAACTTCAAGATTTTAAGCACATAGAGAGGAAACTTGATATTATTGCAATATTTAGAAGCATATGGCCCTCTCACATAATAATTTTCAGTAGCATCATGAATGAACTCCACAATATAACCAGCACCTAAAGCATTCTTTTCATGATCTATTTGCATAGAAATTTTATTACTCTCCACATAAGAAAAATTCTTTCCATTCGGAATAGTGGGAGTTTCCTAAGAGACTTGAATACTATAAATTGTTTACACATTAAAAGAGTAATGTTCAGAAAAGGGGTAATCATAATCATCACAAGTTTTATAAGTATAGTCATCACTACTTTTTATAGCATAAGTTTCATCACAATAATCATCATAAGTAGCTACTTTCTTCTCATAATAATCGATTGAAACCTCTTCCGAAATAGTGGATACATCACTAAATAAAGTCATGACCTCTCCAAATCCACTTTCATAATTATCACAATAAGATTCAACATCCTCCAATATTGTGGGATCACTACTTCCTAAAGTTGACACTCTTCCAAACCCACTTTCATCAATATAATCAACATAAGTAGGAGGCATGCTATCATTATTATAAATTTGCATATCAAAACTTGGGAGACTAAAAATATCATCTTCATTAAACGTAGCATCCCCAAGCTTGGGACAAACATTAACTGCAGCAAATATATTCTCAAAAACATCATCTTCATTAAACATAGCATCACCAAGCTTGGGACTTTTCATATCATAGGCATATTCACTCTCATCATTAATAGTATGGATAACACCAATAGTATAGCAATTATCATATTCTTCCAAGCAAGTGCCAAAAAGATTTTCAAGATCATAAGAAGTATCATTATCTTCCCAATCATAATCATCACAACAAGCAATAGGCATAACGAGATCATCATCAAGTGCATCATCTTCCACAATTATTTTTGATTCATTTTCATGAGGCACAACAATGATAGGAGCAGCATCATTTGGGAGAGATATCTTTTTACCTCTCTTCCTTTTCCTTTTATTCTTCTTCACCACATCATGTGGGGGTTCAATCCTCTTTTTGAAGCTCCTTATTAATGAGATTGGTTGAATAGAAGGCTCCTCCTCGTTACCTGATTCATCATAAGAAATAATAGGAGAATATTGGGAAGTCTCTTCCCTTTCGTTAGTATTATCTTCATCCTCTATTTGTTTCTTTTTCTTTATGTAATTGGCAATATAAGGATTTTCAATGCAATTCACCGCACAATACATATAAATTTCTTCTAGATCAAATCCAAGAAGTTTATAACGGGCAAATTCAGGAAGATAGTTAGTTATACGTTTCATTTCTTCGTAACCCATTATAAAGTGCAAGGGAAATCAAGTCATCACAATTTTTGGACACGATTAGATCATGAAACAATTTGCATCGGATAGTTAAATGACCCCGTTCATTGCAAAGTTCACAAGTACGGCCAAGAAAATTTAATTTTTCAGCACAAACATCTAGCCTTTCTTGCAACAATTTAGTTTCTAAATGCTTATGCCTCTTGCAATATCTATCTTCCCTATTTGGTGTGTACTTGCAAACCCAATACACTCCACAAAAATCGACATGCTTATAAGAGATATTTTCATCATGACTAGTGCAATCATCATTAGTACTATGGATATTAAGGAGTTCATACTAACAACATTGCAATCATGCTCATCATTCAAAGATTTAGTGACAAACATTTTAATGCATTCTTCTTCTAACATTTTGGCACAATTTTCCTTTCCATCATACTCACGAAAAATATTAAAAAGACGAAGCGTATGAGACAAACTCAATTCTATTTTTTGTAGTTTTCTTTTATAAACTAAACTAGTGATAAAACAAGAAATTAAAAGATTCAATTGCAAGATCTAAAGATATACCTTCAAGCACTCACCTCCCTGGCAACGACGCCAAAAACTGCTTGATGTCTACTATGCAACCTTCTCCTTGTAGATGTTGTTGGGCCTCCAAGTGCAGAGGTTTGTAGGACAGTAGCAAATATCCCTCAAGTGGATGACCTAAGGTTTATCAATCCGTGGGAGGCGTAGGTTGAAGATGGTCTCTCTCAAACAACCCTGCAACCAAATAACAAAGAGTCTCTTGAGTCCCCAACACACCCAATACAATGGTAAATTGTATAGGTGCACTAGTTCGGCGAAGAGATGGTGATACAAGTGCAATATGGATGGTAGATATAGGTTTTTGTAATCTGAAAATATAAAACCAGCAAGGTAACAAGTGGTAAAAGTGAGCGTAAACGGTATTGCAATGCATTGAAACAAGGCCTAGGGTTCATACTTTCACTAGTGCAAGTTCTCTCAACAATAATAACATAATTGGATCATATAACTATCCCTCAACATGCAACAAAGAGTCACTCCAAAGTCACTAATAGTGGAGAACAAACGAAGAGATTATGGTAGGGTACAAAACCACCTCAAAGTTATTCTTTCCAATCAATCTGTTGGGCTATTCCTATAAGTGTCACAAACAGCCCTAGAGTTCGTACTAGAATAACACCTTAAGACACAAATCAACCAAAACCCTAATGTCACCTAGATACTCCAATGTCACCTCAAGTATCCGTGGGTATGATTATACGATATGCATCACACAATCTCAGATTCATCTATTCAACCAACACATAGAACCTCAAAGAGTGCCCCAAAGTTTCTACCGAGAATCAAGACGAAAATGTGTGCCAACCCCTATGCATAGGTTCATGGGCGGAACCATAAGTTGATCACCAAAACATACATCAAGTGAATCACGTGATATCCCATTGTCACCACACATACGCACGGCAAGACATACATCAAGTGTTCTCAAATCATTAAAGACTCAATCCAATAAGATTACTTCAAAGGGAAAACTTAATCCATTACAAGAGAGTAGAGGGGGAGAAGCAACATAACATCCAACTATAATAGCAAAGCTCGCGATACATCAAGATCGTGACAAATCAATAACACGAGAGAGAGAGATCAAACACATAGCTACTGGTACATACCCTCAGCCCCGAGGGTGAACTACTCCCTCCTCGCCATGGAGAGCGCCGGGATGATGAAGATGGCACAGGTGAGGGATCCCCCTTCCGGCAGGGTGCCGGAACAGGGTCCCGATTGGTTTTTGGTGGCTATAGAGCTTGCGGCGGCGGAACTTCTGATCTATTCTGTTCCTCGATCGTTTTACGGTATATGGATATATATAGGCAAAAGAAATACGTCAGGGGAGCCACGAGGGGCCCACGAGGGTGGAGGGCGCGCCCAGGGGGGTGGGCACGCCACCCTGCCTCGTGCCTCCCTCATTGCTTTCCTGACGTGCACTCCAAGTCTCCTGGGTTGCTTTCCTTCCAAAAGTAACTTCTCCAGAAGGTTTCATTTCGTTTCGACTCCGTTTGATATTCCTTTTCTTCGAAACACTGGAAAAAAAGGGAAAAACAGGAACCGGCACTGGGCTCTGGGTCAATAGGTTAGTCCCAAAAATAATATAAAAGTGTAAAATAAAGCCCATAAACATCCAAGATGGATAATATAATAGCATGAATACTTCATAAATTATAGATACGTTGGAGACGTATCAAGGCGCCACTGAGTATATGGGTCCAGCTCGTCCTCATGCTCGTGATCACCAGCATCGTCATTTCCCCCTTGGTTAGAAAAATTTAAAATTATAGGACCTTGGAAACACAAGATGGTTAATTAATTAGTAAAGGGAAACTAGCTAACCCGCATGCATGTGGGTGAAACAATTATAATTATGGTGGAAGACAAACGTACCGAAAGCATGATGATTCCATGCAAAAATAGTGCCACGTGTGGTGGCAGCAAACACAAGACCCTCGTATTGAATTGCATCACAGTACTCATCTGTATATAGAAATTGATTTTTGAGCAATATCCATCGAGGCGTGGAAGTAAGGAAGGCAACAAACTTGTAGAAGATAGCAATAACTTCATAGTTCGAGTAATCCCAATAGCGGCTGGGAACTCGAAAAATTGCTATCTTCCATAGACGACAGTCACCATGATCGTATTTGAACTCACGTAGAATACTGGTGTACTCAACCTCTGGGCAGTCGTCTGAGATTTTTGGAAGTGGAACCCGGTGACGAGTGTACAAATTTACAAGTTCCCACTCGCAGTTGTACCCAATGTAAACAACCCAATCTCCATTTGCGCCTGCCCAAGCCTTGCCCTCAAGCGATTGCATCTTAACATCATACGTATCATTATAAAGCGGCATCAACTTGCACAAGGCGAGGTTCCCTCGTCCCCGCACCAGTCAGCAGGGTCACGGCGAAGAAGATAGGGGATATCAAACCGCTCCTGGACCCTTGCACTACAAAAAAAAGACACATCCGTGACATTTTGGGCCGAGCGAAAATATTGTCTGTCATACTTATGACACTTCTATGACGATAATTGTGACAAAACCCGGTATCATCATAGATGTGGTGGGGTCCTACTTCTATGACAAAAAATCATGACAGAAAATGGGCTTTTCGTCCTGGGCAGGCCGGAGACGCAGCTGCCTGACATTCTTTGGGCCGTCCATGATGGAAAAAACCGTGGTAGAAGCGAGGGCACGGAAAATATCAGGGAGTCCCCGGTTACGATGGGTGGTCGGGGCGAAGCGATCGCTGCTTTCTCTCGTGACGCTGCGCGTGTGCGCGGCGTTGGGCTCTAATCAACCCGGCGATTACCTTTGCAGGCTACGCGTTCTCGAACCCGAAGCGATCGATCGATGGCTGTTAATCGAACCCGATCGGCGATTCGCCGCTCTGCTGCTAAGCAAGCCGATCCATGCTGCCTTTGGATGAGCGGTGAGTGTTGCGGGGGTAGATGAACAGTTCCCGGTGGGGGTGGATGAACAGGACCTCGTGGCGTGTCCTCTGGATGAACAGTGCGCGTGCTGGGGGGTTTGGATGAACAGTTCCCGGTGGGGGTGGATGAACAGTTCCCGTGGAGGGCAGGATGAACAGTAGACGGTCGAGGGCTGGATGAACAGTAGCCCGTGGAGTAGAGCGCGGTGGAGGCTGGATGAACAGGAGCCCGTGGATGAATGGTCGCAGGTGGAGGCTGGAGGAGGTCGACGGTGGATGAACAGTAGCCCGTGGAGGCTGGAGGGGGTCGATGGTGGAGATGAACAGTATCTCGTGGAGTCCCGTTTTGCGGTACGCCACACCCCTCCCGATGAACAGGACTCCCGTTTCGACCGTAGCGCCCCAACACAAGTCTGTTTCCTCCATTTTGCGGTTCGCCACATCCCTCCCGATCAACAGGACCCCCGTTTCGACCGTAGGAGGTCCGTTTCCTCCGTTTTGCGGTACGCCAGACCCCTCCCGATGAACATGATCCCGTTTCGAACATGGCCGGTCGAACACAAGGCCGTTTCCTCCGTTCTGCGGTACGCCAGGCCTCGTTTCCATCGGCTGTTCCATCCAAGCCCTCCCGATGAACACGACGACGCATTCCGTTCCGACCCAGCCGGTTGGCTCCCCATGAACATGACGGCGACGTTGTTTCTCCGTTCCGACCCAGCCATGTACACGAGCCCTAGCCGTACGTATGCACGAGTAGGCGTTCGAGACCCTGCCCGTATGTACTTACGTGGACGTATTTTCTTTCTTGCATACTGGCCGTTGTACGTACGTGTATATGCTACATGCGCGCCTCTACTACGACACGTGCACGCGTCTATATCGACCAGTATGTACGTACACGTTCGCGACCAGAATGACAACGCTATGTACACTTCGACCAGGTGGGTCCCGACTGTCAGGCACTTCCTTGCCTACGAAGATGTAGCTGGTGGGTCCCAGCAGTCTGGGGGGCGAATAGTTATTTTGCCCAGACGCACTTCCTTGCGTGCGAAGATGTAGCTGGTGGGTCCCAGCAGCCAGGGGGAAACATTTTTTCGCAAAATACGGTGGCCCGTCCGGTGGGTCACTGCTGTCAGGTGGAGGAATAATTATTTTGCGCGTAATAAGGAGGCACTTCCTTGCTGCGGCCGTGGACCCAGCTGTCAGCCTCTCCACGTACAGTCCACGTCCGATGGAAGCCATTCCTTGACCACGTTGACCATGCCGCGCCGAGAGCACCAGGGCGGTGGCGACGGCTTGGCCTAGGAAGGGGACGATGTGGAGCCGGGGAAGAGGCGACAGTGGAAGCCCGCGCTGAGAGGAGTACGAGGGTTCACTAGTTTGGCTGCGGTGTGAGGCTGCCGTCGCCGCAGGACCTGGCCAGCGGTGGGAATAGTAGGGGGCGGTGAGGCCTTCGCGGCAGCACAGCCGGCCTCGGGAGGCAGGAGCATGCGGCACGACCGGCGCTGCTTTGGGTGGCTGGAGCAACAAGACCAGAGGTTGAAGAAGCACTACGGCCGTTGGATGGACATCGTACGGTCACTGGAGCTAGAATCATTCATATTGACTAAGTTGACAAAGCACACCGTCCCTGTCAACTTAGTAGGCCCACAAGTCAGCCTCCCACAAGGTGGGTCCCAACCAGCAGGGGGAGTATTCATTTTTGTGCGTAATAAGGAGGCACTTCCGGTGGAGTCTGAGTGCGGCAATGGGGGAACATTTTTTCGCATGTCGGTGGCCCGTCCGGTGGGTCCCGGCGGTCAGGGGGGAAACGTTTTTTTCACGAAATACGGTGGCCCGTCCGGTGGTTCCCTGCTGTCAGGTGGAGGAATCATTATTTTCCGCATAATAAGGAGGCTCTTCCTTGCTGTCGTCGTGGACCAAACTGTCTGCCCCTCCACGTATAGTCCACGTCCGATGGAAGCCGTTCCTTGACAACGTTGACCATGCTGCGCCAAGAGCACCAGGGCGGTGGACGACGGCGAGGCCTAGGAAGGGGACGACATAGAGCCGGGGAAGACGCGGCAGTGGAAGCCCGCGCAGAGAGGAGTACGAGGGTTCACTGGTTCGGCTATGGTGTGAGGCTGCTGTCGCTGCAGAATAACATGGGGTGTGGGTGAGTAGAGGGATGGCCTGGCCAGCGGTGGGAGTAGTAGGGGGTGGTGAGGCCTCCGCGGCATCACAGCCGGCCACGGGAGGCAGGAGCATGCGGCACGACCGGCGCTGCTTTGGGCGGCTGGAGCAAGAAGACCAGAGGTTGAAGAAGCACTACGACCGTTGGATGGACATCGTACGGTCAGTGGAGCTAGAATCATTCATATTGACTAAGTTGACAAAGCACTCCGTCCCCGTCAACTTAGTAGGCCCACAGGTCAGCTTCCGAAATGGTGCGCCCCAGATGTCAGGGGGAGGAATAATTTTTTGGGCGGGTGAAGCTAGAATATCCGAGATTGAAGAAGAAGCATGGCATCCGTTGGATGGACATCCAATGGCCACTGCTGCTAGAACCGTGTGTTGACTATAAGTTGATAAAGCCTTGCATACGCGTCAACACACTTTTTTTTGAGAGGACGCGGCAATTTAGTGAGGCCACAAGTGTGTGGCAGAGAACTTATAGTCCATTTGTGATTTGTAAGAATGTGCAGCCAGTTTTTGAATTCTAATAGAATTTACTACAACCCATTTACATTTTGTTAAAAGTATAGCCCATTTCAACCAACTGTTCAAAACAGAATTCAATAACAATTCCCACATTTTGATGGGATCCGAAATATTTTTATCCCGAAATTTCTAGTCAGATTAAATATAATTTCAATATAAACTTACATTACGTAAAAATCCAACAAAACATTGCGCACGCAACAATTAATCTAATTAAATTTTCAATATCCAAAATAATATTTTATAAAGTAATTACGTGTTTGATGCATTTTTATAGTTACTGCCCAGTTTTATAATTACATCCCATTTATTATTTCTTAAAGCCCGATTTCTTGTTAAGCCTAATGCATCCCTCCTAGGAAAGATTTGCAGCCAGTGAGCGGAGAATAACAACTTGACCTTGCCTGGTATTCCTAAAAAAAGTATAGCTGGGCTAGCCATTTTCAGCTTGAAAAAAAATTTAATATTTGGGCTGGATATCTGGCCTGGGCTAGACGGGCCACAGCCCGCCCAGTTAATAGCTGCAGCGATGGTTTCGTTGTTGTTCATATGAGAAAAATTAATATCTGGGCTAAACATCGCTCAAGAAAAACTCTGTAGTGCTCACACCTCAAAAACACAAATACTGCTCGAGCTGCTTGGTCCCAGTTGTCGGCCGCTTCTTGTGCAATTCTCTCGTTTATTGACTACATAGGTTCACAATGGTGTGGGACCGTGATGTCAGGAAACCAGGAGGAAGCAAAAAAAATTATAGTTTTATATACTAATAAGGAGGCACTTGCTGTCATCCTCTCCAAGTAAAGTCATCTCCTCATCCTCATGTTCGTTGACCATGTTGACAACGCGAGACGGCGGCGCCACGGCGAGCGCAACAACTCGAAGGATGACGGAGAGGGCCTCGCGGGCCCTATGGATGGTCTGATACAGCGCCCGCTGCTCATTCGGGAAGCCAGGATCATAGGGCCACATGTCCGCGGCAACATTGTCGTTTGCTTCTTCACCGATGCTCATTGAGGAGACGGAGGTTGCAGCGCAGGTCCTCCTGCGCTGGTAGCTCTTCCACCATTAGGGTGTCGAAGTGCGGCCGCACCTGCTCTATGGTGAACACGGCATGAACCGGCTTGGACAGTGGCGCCGGCTCCTGGTCGGAAGCTACGTCCATCGTCTGATTGTCGTCGCTCAGCTCGGCGAGGTACTGGCGAGCCAGCATGTCCGGCTGCTGGACTGACCCGCTGCCAAGCACGAGTCTAACTGCCTTGGCTCACCCAGACCGCCTCCCTCGCCCGCGCTCGCTTTCCTCCCGAAACGATCAGTGCCTCCCGCCCCGCTTCCTGGTGCATGCGATTGCTCCGCCTTCAAACAATACAAGTGTTGTCCGTCCGTCCTTCTGCCACCCACATTAATGATACACGGCTGCCGAGGCGGCTACTCCGACGCCACACGTCCGTCCCTCCGCCGCCCACCATTGCTATATAAACTGCTGCGCCGGCTATAGCCGCAGTCATCCGCATCCGTTCCCATTCTCCTATTCACACCACTACTGCCCACCATGGCTTCCTCGCGCTCCAATGCTCTTCGGGGCGGGCGAACGACGGACCACAAGGAGATGGCAGCCATTGCTGCCGACTGGCTGGCCGGCAGGCAGCTAGAGGACGACGACGTCCCAATGGAGAATGTGGTAGTCGACGATCCGGCGCAATCCCCTCCTCCGTGCCATCCTCGCCGGTGCATTGCACAATGACCATCGACGAGGCCCGTGCCCAATATCTGGACACGGTGAGGCAGAAGCGTGAGGAGCAGCTCCGGGAGGTGCAGGATGACGCCGCCTACAACCACCATCTCTTCCAGGAGCACCTGCAGGCGGAGGAGCAGATCGCTGCGGAGCGGGCGGAGCAGGAGGCGCTGCTCGACTCGTACCGCTCTACCCGTGAGGGCCGCCTCGAGCGCTGGTGGTACCGCATGCGGGTGGCGAAGGCTGCGGCCGCCTACAAAGAGGGCGATGAAGCGGCCGAGGCGCTGTTTGGCGAGACCGAGGACGAGGCAGAGGACAATGCCGACTCCGACGAGTCCCCGCTCTGCTGGCATTGACGAGGCCCTGCTCCATCGAGGCCCCGCGGCGCCAACAACGAGGCAGAGGACACTGCCGACTCCCCCGAGGCCTCACCCTGCCGGCAACAAGGGGGAGGATTTTCCCCCACGCCGCTAGGCGCCGCCCACCGGCAACGAGACAGAGGATATCGCCGGCTTCGCTGAGGCCCCGCCCCGCTGCCAATGAGGCCTCGCAACACATAAAACGAGGAAGAGTAGAAAACGGTAGGTCACCGCCGCTCGGGTCCAAGTAAGGCCACCGCTGCTACCCTCCGGTTGCTGGCACTGAGCTGTACATCATGGACCAATTCTATGATTACAGGCTGATTGAAGAGCGCTCCGTGGTTGAGCAAGATCATGAGATACAGTCATTTGCTAGAGAACTTGAGCACTTCAGTTGTATGCTACCGGACAATGTGCGAAGTAAAAAGGAACAGAAGGAGTACAAAGAGTTTGAGCAGCTTTTTAGCGTTCCTGTACATTGCAATCATAGTGATTCACATGTCATAGAGAACATTCAAAACAATCGATGATTATGCATATCAGCGATTCACATGTCAGAGCCGATATTTACTTCACAACTAAAGAATAAAGAAAAAATGGATCGACGCTGCTGACAGCAAAGGGCGTCCCATTCGAAAATATGAAACACATGTCTTCTTGCTAAAATCAATGAGCAAAATTTGACAAGGTTTTCCTATTCCAAAATATCAAATGCCTACGATTGTGGAATGGGAAGAGTTTGCCATCAGTTCGGACATTGACATGGCACCTCGTGCTAAATAAACCAGCTGTTCTTTTTGTGCAGTTCCACCAAAATCAACCAAATTCGCGCGTAGCTTGTATGATTTCTCCCTTATATGTTGCAACACCTTGAACTTATTGGCACCTCCTTTCTTGTGGTGGAAATGAATGATTCGATGTATCCATGAACATTTTGTGTAGTTCCCATTGAAATCAAGCTGAGCACCCCTGTTTGCACAAATAAAAAAAGTGTTTAGTATAAAGCAAACTGTACTATGAATTGACAGTCTAAACAGGCACCTACATGGTCCATGTAGAGCACACTTTTACAAAAATGGAACTCACTGGAAAGAATCCTAGAACAACATTGTACTCGCGCATCACAACAAGAAAATGGAGATTTGTCAGTCCTTCTGAGCTGAAGTTAGTTTGGTCTTGTGGGGGGTAATATAACCATCCTTCAACTGCTCCTTCTGATGAGAAGATAGACATGACTTCTTCATCCTGGCATAATCGGAACTATTCACTTAACGTACTCCATATTCTTCTTCAGAGGAGGATGATCCTGTTGTGCAAAGACAAGAGGATAACTAAATGCTAGCATCCCTGTTTGCTCAAAAAAAGGAAAGGAAATATTTAAAACAACACAGATGAAGCACTTCTCAAGGACAATACCACTTTTTGATGACACCATCTAAATAGTAGCACAACACGAATAGAGATGACAAAGCCCAATCATATGGATGAAATCAGTGGGCAAGTACCAACCTTTTTCAGGAGGCTTATTGTGTAGAGCATACAGATGAAGCACTTCTCCGGAACCATCTGTTGCTATCTACTGTGGTGGCCATGCTTACTATATACTCCTCGATTAGATTAATGTTTCCAACATCTTCTTGTGCAGTTCCACTAAAATATATGGTATCTTCAAAGTAGATCCCTGTTTGCACAAGTAGAGATAATTACGTACTACATTAAGAGTGGCATCAAATCAGGGGCAAAACAATTGCTCGTTCCAGCCATAGCAATAAATTAAGATGCAAAACTATATCATTACTTGTGTCATCACAGTTCAAGTGCTTCATTGCAGCACCAGGAGTTCTTTTTTGTTTTTCTTCCGCTTGTTCTTCCCCTTCATCACTTGGTTCAATAACAGACAAGCTTCGCCTTCAATGTAAGATTTGGCATGTCAATTAGGTTGCACAAGTATAGCACTAAACAATGACATTAATTTTCTGATGAAAGTGGAAAAATACAGGCCAACAGTTGTGAAATACCCTTATCTTACCTCAATGGGATATTACGGTGCACATACAAATTGGAAGTCTTGTCTCCATTTGTGCAGTTCACTAAAATCAAGCAACATTACCGTACAAGTAGCACACCATATGAAAGCACACTGCAGAATCATGTGAAAGAAGGCTAGTACTGACCTCTCATGACGCGGAATTCAAACAACTCACAAGAAGAAGATCTGAACCAAATTTGCCTACACGGATAGGAAGTAAGATCTCCTCTTGCGCAGTTCCACTAAGATCAAGCAATCAAGCAACATTGTCAGTGGGACATTTTGGTTGAACTGCACAAAACACTCTTAAAACAAAAGTGTTTTGTGCAGTGCAACAAAAGGTCACAATGGCAATGAGGTGAAGTAGATAACCCTGTTTACAGAGAGGTGCAAAGGAAACAACTAGTGGTCAATAACGGTGGATGACACAGAAGCCAACAAAAAGAAGCATCTACCTTATCTAAATGGGAAAGAAAGCAAGACAGTAGCATTTCTCAAACGGTGGCATTGATTAATATTAACAGAGAGATTATATTAACAATAAAATTCGTTAAACATGTAATTTGCTTTTAAATGTGGCATTGCATCAATTTTCCAGCGGCATTATTGGAGGGTGTTTGTTTACAGGGACATTTTGGTGGAGGGACTAAAAAAACTCCGTGTCAGTCCCATCTAAACCAAACAGGAGGGACTTTTAGGGACTAAAAGTGGGCATTTGGGACTAAAGAAAGAAGACCCCGAGGGAGTCTTTTGGGGACTTTTTCCAACAGTTGCCCCTGCCACGCATCGCACCTTGTCTTTATTAGTTCACTACTAGGGGTAACATGGTCTTTTAGCATGTCACTTAATAACCTCTAGTCCATGTTTAGTCCCTGGAACCAAGCAGGTAGGGACTAGGGAGTTTTTAACCAAACAGGGCCTTAGATTAACAACAGCTAAAGAGTTGCAGGGGATGTGGGCGACCAGCACCATGTGCATCTCTTGATGTACTAGGGTGATGCATAGTCTGTTGCAACAAAGAACAAACAACCAAGGAGCATATTTGTGTTGGTCCCAGTTTTGTTATCTTTAGACACCTTTCCCTATGTGAGCGCAGCAAATCTAGTCCTGCTCAAACTCTACAGCCTTCTCCCCCAAAACAAAAGATCAGTTTGTTACAGATGTGCGTACTGCGTTTGTCATTGTTTTCCCTTTTCGACCAATGTAGGAGCTGGATAGCCAGTCTGTACTAGTACTTTCCCCACTTCCTTTCCTCTGTGAATCACGTCCTAGATTTATGCTATACAACTTTCCCCACTACTTTCCCCCATTCATGTCCTCTTTGAACCACGTCTTAGATTCATGCGATACAACTTTCCCCACAACTTTCCCCTTCCTTTCCTTTTTGAACCACGTCCTAGATTCATGCTATACAACTTTTCCCAATAATTTCCCCCATTCCTTTCCTCTTTGAACCACGTCCTAGATTCATGGTATACAACTTTCCCCACTACTTTCCTGTTTGATCCAACACCTAGATTCGAGTGCAGAAGCAGAAAAAGCCCACATGCAGCTAGAGCAATGCATGTGGAATAAGTACATTATACCTTAAGGTTCTTGGGGTGTGGTTCAGTGGGCGACCGGAGGCCGTTCGACCCACACTATGTACGACAGCGAAGAAGAAGGGGTCGGAGGCCCTCCCGCGCCGCCGTTGGGTGAAAGTGAACAGCTGCACCGATAGTGGATTCCCTCCCTTGCCGACGGCGACAGCGTTAAGCCTCCTTCCCATCCCGGCAGACGGCTCTTTGACCAGCAGTGAGGGGGAGAGAGAGAGGCCTGTTGGAAATATGCCCTAGAGGCAATAATAAAAGTATTATTATTATATTTCCTTGTTCATGATAATTGTCTTTTATTCATGCTATAATTGTATTATCCGGAAATCGTAATACACGTGTGAATACATAGACCACAATATGTCCCTAGTGAGCCTCTAGTTGACTAGCTCGTTGATCAACAGATAGTCATGGTTTCTGACTATGGACATTGGATGTCATTATAACGGGATCACATCATTAGGAGAATGATGTGATGGACAAGACAATCCTAAGCATAGCACAAGATCGTGTAGTTCGTTTTGCTAGAGCTTTTCCAATGTCAAGTATCTCTTCCTTAGACCATGAGATCGTGTAACTCCCGGATACCGTAGGAGTGCTTTGGGTGTACCAAACGTCACAACGTAATCGGGTGACTATAAAGGTGCATTACAGTATCTCCAAAAGTGTCATTGGGTTGACACGGATCGAGGCTGGATTTGTCACTCCGTATGACGGAGAGGTATCACTGGGCCCACTTTCGGTAGTGCATCATCATAATGAGCTCAAAGTGACCAAGTGTTTGGTCACGGGATCATGCATTACTGATGCAGTAAAGTGACTTGCGGCAATGAGATTGAATGAGGTATTGGGATACCGACGATCAAATCTCGGGCAAGTAAAATACCGATAGACAAAGGGAATAGTATCTGGGTTGATTGAATCCTCGACATCGTGGTTCATCCGATGATATCATCGAGGAGCATGTAGGAGCCAACATGGGTATCCAGATCCGCTGTTGGTTATTGCCGAGAGCCGTCTCGGTCATGTCGCATGTCTCCCGAACCCGTAGGGTCTACACATAAGGTTCGGTGACACTAGGGTTGTATGAATATGAGTATGCAGCAAACCGAATGTTGTTGAGTCCGTATGAGATCCCGGACGTCACGGGAGTTCGGAATGGTCGGGAGGTAAAGATTTATATATAGGAAGTCTTATTTTGGTCGAGGAAAAGTTTGCGTTATCGGTATTGTAAGGGAGTGCGAAAGGGGTCCGGGGGTCCACCGGGGGGGTCCACCTGCCCCGGGGGGCCACATGGGCTGTAGGAGGTGCGCCTTGGCCTATATGGGCCAAGGGCACCAGCCCCAAGAGGCCCATGCGGATATAAGAAAAAAGGGAGAGTCCTAAAGGGGGAAGGCACCTCCGAGGTGCCTTGGGGAGGATGGACTCCTCCCCCCCTCTTGGCCGCACCCCTTCCTTGGAGGAAGGGGCAAGGCTGCGCCCTCCCCCCCTCTCTTGCACCTATATAAAGGGAGGGGAGGGAGGGGTGGCCGCACATATAAGCCCTGGCGCCTCCCTCCTCCCAGCAACACCTCCTCCTCCTCCCGTAGTTGCTTAGTGAAGCCCTGCCGGAGTTCTGCTGCATCCACCACCACGCCCTCGTGCTGCTGGATCATCATCAACCTCTCCTTCCCCCTTGCTGGATCAAGAAGGAGGAGACGTCATCCGTTCCGTACGTGTGTTGAACACGGAGGTGCTGTCCGTTCAGCACTAGGTCAGCGGTGATTTGAATTACGGCGAGTACGACTCCATCATCCCCGTTCCATTGAACGCTTCTGCACGCGATCTACAAGTGGTATGTAGATGCAATCACTCTCCCATGACTCGTTGCTAGATGAACTAATAGATGGATCTTGGTGAAACCGTAGGAAAAATTTTAATTTTCTGCAACGTTCCCCAACAGTGGCATCATGAGCTAGGTCTATGCGTAGTTCTCTATTGCACGAGTAGAACACAATTTGTTGTGGGCGTAGATGTTGTCAACTTTCTTGCCGCTACTAGTCTTATCTTGCTTCAGCGGCATTGTGGGATGAAGCGGCCGGACCGACCTTACACGCGCTTACGTGAGACTGGTTCCACCGATGACATGCACTAGTTGCATAAGGTGGCTAGCGGTGTCTGTCTCTCCCACTTTAGTTGGAGCGGATTCGATGAAAAGGGTCCTTATGAAGGGTAAATAGAAGTTGACAAATCACGTTGTGGCTTTCACGTAGGTAAGAAAACGTTCTTGCTAGAACCCTATTGCAGCCAGGTAAAACTTGCAACAACAATTAGAGGACGTCTAACTTGTTTTTGCAGCAAGTGTTTTGTGATATGATATGGCCAAAGTTGTGATGAATGATGAATGATATATGTGATGTATGAGATCATGTTCTTGTAATAGGAATCACGACTTGCATGTCGATGAGTATGACAACCGGCAGGAGCCATAGGAGTTGTCTTTAATTTTGTATGACCTGCGTGTCATTGAAGAACGCCATGTAAATTACTTTATTGCTAAACGCGTTAGCCATAGAAGTAGAAGTAGTCGTTGGCGTGACAACTTCATGAAGACACAATGATGGAGATCATGATGATGGAGATCATGGTGTCATGCCGGTGACAGGATGATCATGGAGCCCCGAAGATGGAGATCAAAGGAGCTATATGATATTGGCCATATCATGTCACTACTATATATAATTGCATGTGATGTTTATTATGTTTATGCATCTTGTTTACTTAGAACGACGGTAGTAAATAAGATGATCCCTCATAACAATTCAAGAAAGTGTTCTCCCTAACGTGCACCGTTGCTAAAGTTAAATGCTTTGAAGCACCACGTGATGATCGGGTGTGATAGATTCTTACGTTCACATACAACGGGTGTAAGCCAGATTTACACACGCGAAATACTTAGGTTGACTTGACGAGCCTAGCATGTACAGACATGGCCTCGGAACACAAGAGACCGAAAGGTCGAGCATGAGTCGTATGGTAGATACGATCAACATGTAGATGTTCACCGATATTGACTAGTCCGTCTCACATGATGATTGGACACGGCCTAGTTGACTCGGATCATGTAATCACTTAGATGACTGGAGGGATGTCTATCTGTGTGGGAGGTCATGAGATGAACTTAATTATCCTGAACATAGTCAAAAGCCCTTTGCAAATTATGTCATAGCTCGCGCTTTAGTTCTACTGTTTAGATATGTTCCTAGAGAAAATATAGTTGAAAGTTGACAGTAGCAATTATGCGGTCAGTAGAAAGCTTATGTCCTTAATGCACGCTCGGTGTGTTGGACCTCGAGCGTGGTCTGTGGATGTTGCGAACATCGACACACGTTTTGATGACTACGTGATAGTTCGGTAATGTTAAGCGGCTTAGAATTGAGGCACCAAAGGCGTTTTTGAAGCGTCATGGAACATATGAGATGTTACGAGGGCTGAAATTGGGATTTCAGGCTCGTGCCCACGTCAAGAGGTATGAGACCTCCGGCGAGTTTTTAGCCTACAAACTAAGGGAGAAGATCTCAATTGTTGAGCTTGTATTCAGATTATGCAGGTACAACAATCACTTGAATCGAGTGGGAGTTAATCTTCGGATGAGATAGTGATGTTTCTCCAAAGACATTGCCACCAAGCTACTAGAGCTTCGTGATGAACTATAACATATCGAGGATAGATATGATGATCCTTGAAGTGTTAGCGATGTTTGACACCGCGAAAGTAGAAATCAAGTAGGAGCATCAATTGTTGATGGTTGGTAAAACCACTAGTTTCAAGAAGAGCAAGAGCAACAAGGGATACTTCATGAAGCGGCAAAACAGTTGCTGCTCTAGTGAAGAAACCCAAGGTTGAACCCAAACCGAGACTAAGTGCTTACGTAATGAGAGGAACAGACACGAAGCGGAACCACCCTAGATACTTGTTAGATGAGAAGGCTGGCAAGGTCGATAGAAGTATATTGGATATACATTATGTTAATGTGTACTTTACTAGTACTCCTAGTAGCACCAGGGTATTAGATACCGGTTTGGTTGCTAAGTGTTAGTAACTCGAAATAAAAGGCTACGGAATAAACGGAGACTAGCTAAAGGTGAGCTGACGATATGTGTTGGAAGTGTTTCCAAGTTTGATATGATCAAACATCGCACGCTCCCTCTACCATCAAGATTAGTATTAAACCAGAATAATTGTCATTTGGTGTTTGCGTTGAGCATAGACATGATTGGATTATGTCTATCATGTCTGATTATTCATTTAAGGAGAATAATGGTTACCCTATTTATTTGAATAATACCTTCAATGGTCTTGCACCTAAGGGAACGGTTTATTGAATCTCGATCGTAGTGATACACATTTTCATGCCAAAAGATATAAGATAGTAATGATAGTACCACTTACTTGTGGCACTGCCATGTAAGTCATATTGGTATAAAACGCATGAAGAAGCTCCATGTTGATGGATCTTTGGACTCACTCGTTTTTGAAAAGTTTGAGACATGCGAACCATGTCTATTGGTGTATACGCATGATGAAACTCCATGTAGATGGATCATTTGGACTCACTTGATTTTGAATCACTTGAGATATGCAAATCATACCACATGGGCAAGATACCGAAAAGCCTCGGTTTGATAAGATGGAAAAAGATAGCAACTTGTTGGAAGTAACACACTTTGATGTGTGCAGTCTAATGAGTGCTGAGGCATGCAGTGAATATCGTTATGTTATTACTTCACAGATGATTCGAGTGGATGTTGAGTGTATTTACTTGATGAAACACAAGTCTGAATTATTGAATGGTTCAAGTAATTCAGAGTGAAGGTGAAGATCTTCGTGACAACAGGATAAAATGTCTGTGATGTGATCATAGAGATGGATATCTGAGTTGCGAGTTTGGTACACAATTGAGACATTGTGGAAATTGTTTCACAACTAACACCGCCTGTAACACCATAGTGTGATGGTGTGTCCGAACATCATAGATGCACCCTATTGGATATGGGGCATACCATGGTGTGTCTTATCGAATTAACACTATCGTTCATGGGTTAGGCATTAGAGACAACCGCACTCACTTTAATAGGGCACCACGTAATTCCGTTGAGACGACCCTGTTTGAACTATGGTTTGGAGAAACCTAAGTCGTCGTTTCTTAAAAGTTTAGGGTTGCGACGCTTATGTGAAAAAGTTTCAGGTTGATAAGCTCGAACCCAAAGCGGATAAAATGCATCTTCATAGGACACCCAAAACAGTTGGGTATACCTCCTAATTCAGATCCGAAACCAATAGGGATTGTTTCTTGAATCAGGTCCTTTCTCGAGGAAAAGTTTGTCTCGAAAAGTTGAGCGGGAGGATGGTGGAGACTTGATATGGTTATTGAACCGTCACTACAACTACTGTGTAGCAGGGCACAGGAAGTTGTTCCTGTGGCACCTACACCAATTGAAGTAGAAGCTTATGATAGTGATCATGAAACTTCGGATCAAGTCACTACCGTACCTCGTAGGGTGACAAGGATGTGTCTTGCTTGAGTGGTACAGTAATCCTGTCTTGAAGGTCATGTTGCTAGACAACAATGAACCTCGAGCTATGGAGAAGCGATGGTGGGCCCATATTACGACAAATGGTTAGAGGCCATGAAATCCGAGATAGGATCCATGTATCGTAACAAAGCATGGACTTTGGTGGACTTGCCGATGATCGACAAGCTATTGAGATAATTGGATTTTTAAGAAGAAGACGGACGTGGGCGGTAATGTCACCGTCTATGAAGCTCGACTTGTGGCAAAGAGTTTTTCACAAGTTGACTACGATGAGATTTTCTCATCCGTGGCGATGCTTAAGTCCGTCGGAATCAGGTTAGCATTAGCTGCATTTATGAAATCTAGCGAGATGGATGTCAAAACGAGTTTCCTTACCGGTTTCGTAAGGAAAGGTTGTATGAGATACAATCGTAAAGGTTTTGTCGATCCTAAGGATGGTGAAAGGTATGCTAGCTCCAAGTGATCCTTCCATGGACCGGAGTAAGCATCTCGGAGTTGGAATATACTCTTTGATAAGATGATCAAAGATTTTGGGTTTATACAAAGTTTATGAGAAACTTGTATTTCCAAAGAAGTGAGTGGGAGCACTATAGAATTTTGATGAGTATATGTTGTTGACATATTGTTGATCGAAATGATGTAGAATTTCTGGAAAGCATATAGGGTTATTTGAAAAGTGTTTTCAAGTGAAAACCTGTATTAAGCTACTTGAACATTGAGCATCAAGATCTATAGGGATAGATCAAAACCGCGTAATGGTACTTTCAAATGAGCATATACCTTGACATGATCTTGAAGGTGTTCAAGATGGATCGATCAAAGAAGGAGTTCTTACGAGATGTAAGGTATGAAGTTAAGACTTAAAGCTCGACCACGGCGAGAAAGAGAGAAAGGACGAAGGTCGTCCCCTATGCCTTAGCCGTAGGCTCTCTGATATGCTATCTTGTGCACCGCACCGGAAGTGTGCCTTGCCATGAGTCGGTCAAGGGTACAAGAATGATCCAGAATGGATCATTGGACAGCGATCAAAATTGTCCTTGGAGTAAATAAGGACATGTTTCTCGATTATGGAGGTGATAAAGAGTTCAGCGTAAAGGGTTACGTCGGTGCAAGCTTTAACACCTATCCGAGTGACTCTGAGTAGCAAACCGGATACGTATAGTGGAGCAACCATTTGGAATAGCTCCAAGTGGAGCGTGGAAGCAGTGTTTACAATATGACCTAGATATTTGCAAAGCACACACGGATCTGAAAGGTTCAGACCCATTGACTAAATCCTCTCTCACAAGAAAAACATGATCAAACCTCAGAACTCATTGAGTCTTAATCACATGATGATGTGAACTAGTTTACAGACACTAGTGAACTCTTTGGATGTTGGTCACATGGCGATGTGACATATCAGTGTTAATCACATGACGATGTGGACTAGATTATTGACTCTAGTGCAAGTGGGAGACTGTTGGAAATATGCCCTAGAGGCAATAATAAAAGTATTATTATTATATTTCCTTGTTCATGATAATTGTCTTTTATTCATGCTATAATTGTATTATCCGGAAATCGTAATACACGTGTGAATACATAGACCACAATATGTCCCTAGTGAGCCTCTAGTTGACTAGCTCGTTGATCAACAGATAGTCATGGTTTCTGACTATGGACATTGGATGTCATTGATAACGGGATCACATCATTAGGAGAATGATGTGATGGACAAGACAATCCTAAGCATAGCACAAGATCGTGTAGTTCGTTTTGCTAGAGCTTTTCCAATGTCAAGTATCTCTTCCTTAGACCATGAGATCGTGTAACTCCCGGATACCGTGAGGAGTGCTTTGGGTGTACCAAACGCGTCAACGTAATCGGGTGACTATAAAGGTGCATTACAGGTATCTCCAAAAGTGTCTGTTGGGTTGACACGGATCGAGGCTGGATTTGTCACTCCGTATGACGGAGAGGTATCACCGGGCCCACTCGGTAGTGCATCATCATAATGAGCTCAAAGTGACCAAGTGTTTGGTCACGGGATCATGCATTCTGATGCGAGTAAAGTGACTTGCCGCAGCGATATTGAGCGAGGTATTGGGATACCGACGATCGAATCTCGGGCAAGTGAAATACCGATAGACAAAGGGAATAGTATACGGGGTTGATTGAATCCTCGACATCGTGGTTCATCTAATGATATCATCGAGGAGCATGTGGGAGCCAACATGGGTATCCAGATCCCGCTGTTGTTTATTGCCCGAGAGCCGTCTCGGTCATGTCGCATGTCTCCCGAACCCGTGGGGTTTACACATAAGGTTCGGTGGCGCTAGGGTTGTATGAATATGATTATGCAGCAAACCGAATGTTGTTGAGTCCGGATGAGATCCCGGACGTCACGAGGAGTTCGAATGGTCGGGAGGTAAAGATTTATATATAGGAAGTCTTATTTTGGTCGCGGAAAAGTTTCGCGTTATCGGTATTATACTGGAAGTGCGAAAGGGGTCCGGGGTCCACCGGGGTCCACCTGCCGGGGGCCACATGGGCTGTAGGGGTGTGCCTTGGCCTATATGGGCCAAGGGCACCAGCCCCAAGAGGCCCATCTTGCAAGATATAAGAAAAAGGAGAGTCCTAAAGGGGAAGGCACCTCAGGGTGCCTTGGGAGGATGGACTCCTCCCCCTCTTGGCCGCACCCCTTCCTTGGAGGAAGGGGCAGGCTCGCCCTCCCCTCTCTTGCACCTATATAAAGGGAGGGAGGGAGGGGTGGCCGCACATATAAGCCTGGCGCCTCCTCCTCCTGCAACACCTCCTCCTCCTCCCGTAGTTGCTTAGCGAAGCCTGCCGGAGTTCTGCTGCATCCACCACCACGCCGTCGTGCTGCTGGATCATCATCAACCTCTCCTTCCCCTTGCTGGATCAAGAAGGAGGAGACGTCATCCGCTCCGTCACGTGTGTTGAGCGCGGAGGTGCTGTCCGTTCAGCACTAGGTCATCGGTGATTTGAATCACGGTGATGCGACTCCATCATCCCGTTCCATTGAATGCTTCTGCACGCGATCTACAAGTGGTATGTAGATGCAATCACTCTCCCATGACTCGTTGCTAGATGAACTCATAGATGGATCTTGGTGAAACCGTAGGAAAAATTTTAATTTTCTGCAACGTTCCCCAACAAGGCCAACGAAGTCTTGTTTAGATCTGGAGAGGGTGAGAGAGTGTGAAGAGAGCAACTACAAGCAGACCAACAGTGAGGGGAGAGAGAGAGGCCAACGAAGTCTTGTTTAGATCTGGAGAGGGTGAGAGAGAGTGAAGAGAGCAACTACAAGCGCTGAGGTTCCAGCGTGTATATATATACTGGAGAGAGTGTGTAGAGTGCAAACCCTAGAAAACAAGCGCAGAGGCTGCAACTTATACGTGATGAGGTGATTATACGGTCACTACGAGATCGTATAGCTCAGTATCCATCCATTTTGACCAGTCAAAGAATCCTCCTTGCACGAATTATGCTCAAGTGTAGTTATCGAACCCGAGACCTCAAGTTTGATGAGCGAACAGGCTAACCAGCTACACAACCCTCCCGTTATGTTCAACGAGAGGAAAATAACCTTTTATACATTCCTGCATTCGTGTAACAAGCATGCCGTGTTTTTTTGTATGTGTGGGAGTCATGGGGATTTAAATCATAATCGTGTCATGTGGCGTTGGTGGTAAGACTATCCACAGTGGTGCAGAAATAATGCAGCCTTAGTCACCTTACCTCTTGAGGGAGTCCTGGATTAGGGGGTCCTCGGACAGCCGGACTATATCCTTTGGCCGGACTGTTGGACTATGAAGATACAAGATTGAAGACTTCGTCCCGTGTCCGGATGGGACTCTCCTTGGCGTGGAAAGCAAGCTTGGCAATACGGATATGTAGATCTCCTCCCTTCTAACCGACTCTGTGTAACCCTAGCCCCCTCCGTTGTCTATATAAACCGGAGGTTTAGTCCGTAGGACAACAACAGTCATACCATAGGCTAGCTTCTAGGGTGTAGCCTCTACGATCTCGTGGTAGATCAACTCTTGTAATACTCATATCATCAAGATCAATCAAGAAGGAAGTAGGGTATTACCTCCATCGAGAGGGCCCGAACCTGGGTAAACATCGTGTCCCCCGCCTCCTGTTACCATCCGCCTTAGATGCACAGTTCGGGACCCCCTACCTGAGATCCGCCGGTTTTGACACCGACACCTCTCTCCACGTAGTACGTTGGGTCCCACCAGTCAGAGGGTGAAACAAACAAATTAATAAGACAAATCAAAAGTGCCAACGGTGTATCTTACCTCACACATCTTGCTACTGCTCGGGAACACTGTCCAATTGATCCCTCTGTTCGCTCACATACTATTTTAAGTGAATCCTTATTATAACATGCACACAATTTTTGGGCACTTGTATTCGACCTAAGTCAGTGTGCCATTGTATCTCATAAGACTCCCTCCGTCTAGGTGTAACAATTCACGTTAGAAGGTGCAGCGGGACCAAGGTGCAAGCAGATTGGAGGAGAAGGAGAAACTTGACCGGTCATTCCTCCAATCAAAGCCCTGATTTCTATCTCTAAACGCAACAATTAATCCAAACAACTAAGAGATGCCTCTTCTCTTCTTGTACATACTCCATTTGTATCTCACTTCCTGTGGCTTCGCACTCGCACAATTTTCCTATTCTATGAACCTGTGTGTGCGTGTGCGTGTGTGTGTTTAATAGCATGTGTGTGGTAGAGAGAGCGACAGATCGGCCTACTCCTACAGAGAGATGTTGTGTAGTGTATGATTTTAGCCGCGAGAGTCGGTGCATCCTATTGTTTCCGGGCGTCCGGTAGGGACAGGCGGACAGCTGCCATGCCCGCTCCTGACCAGCCTGGCCCACCCAAAGCCCATCCATCGCCCGCGCGTGCTTCCCTCCCAAAACTGTCAGCACCACTCAAAAGAATCGGTGCCGCATTCATGCCCGGGCAGAGCGGACGCGACCTCTCACTAGCGCCTGCGTTGAAGGGAGAAGCGGATTCAAGAGTGATGGTTGCTTCGTCCGTCCAACTTACTGCTGGGTCTATGTGATTTGACGGCTCATTGGTCATTATTACTGAGGTGGTAGGACTGCTAGATGACCCACGCCTTCGGCGAAAGGAGGTACTACTAGATTACAATTTTCTCCATTCTTACGGCGGAGGAGTGCAAGATTACATGGCCCACCTCACACTATCACCATATTTTCTGGACACCGTGCGACACCAAACTCTTTACATAGTACTACTTGTATAGTACGTACTGTAATTTATCAGCGAGATAGTACAATGCTATGAAGCTTCCAGCTTCTGTTACATGTATCTTGCGTCCAAGGTTGCCCGTTGCAACATTTCATCAAATACAAAGGAGACTAACATGCATGCTATTGCATCTCAATGATTGACAGATCATAGCAAATATGTACTCCCTCCGTTCCAAAATAAGTGTCTCAACTTTATGCTACATACGGAGCAAAATGAGTGAATCTACACTCTAAAATACGTCTATATACATCAGTGTTTGGAGTATGTACTAGTAGTTCATATTGAAATCTACTAAAGGACATATATATTCCAAACAATATGATAATCTCTCTAACCAAGGTAGTAGGGACGAGGAGTAAACGGAGGGAGTACTAGCAAAATTTTCTCCTCGTCCTGGGAGCCACCGCGCGCGTGGGCGAGGGAGCGGGCGTAAGACATACAATACTACTACTACTCATGCAGTCCCTAGCCATTGAAACAGAGACAGCTAAAGAAAAAAACGATCCATGTAGTCCCTAGCCCTTGAACCGTAAACCCTAACCAGGCTTTAATTTGCTGGCAACGTCGGCGCTTCCTAAGAAATGAAGTTTGCAACCCTTTGACCATCGGATCATTTTGTGCAGTTTCACCAAAATCGAGATGAGCATCCCTGTGGCAAAGAAATTGAAGAAGCGTAATTAGAATAAGATTAGTGGGACTAGTTGATGAGACATAAACTCATCACGAATACAGTACATAGAAGCCAGTAGAGGTATGTGCGGGGCAAAGAAGTAGAGAAATATCCACATGGAGTGATGTGGGCAGCTGGAGCAGTGGCGCAAGCCGGCTGTAAAGGGAGTTGTACCTGAGGGATGTCGGGATGTAGCTCAACCTAGAGGAGGGCGGCGGGAGGAGGAAACTACCCACGTCGCGGTAGTGAGCAATGGACGAAGGCAACCTCACCGGCTTTGTGAGAGAGAATGGCGGGGACCCCTGATCGGGACGTGCCGACAGTGGGTTTTCGCCGTCGGCGACGGCGACCGCATCTACACTAAGCATCCACCCCTTCCCCCGGCGGACGTGATCCGCAGAGATGTTAGAGATGTGGTCACAGTGGTTTTGTGCGAGAGAGTGTGAAAACTGAAGAGAGCAACCCCAACAAGCAACCGTGTAGGCTCGTCCTGCCTATGTATATAGTGGAGCGGTTTCCTTTTCTCTCCATATGAACCTATTTATATTGCATACGTGCCACTGAAGAAAAAAAAACTTTATTTATAAATGACGTGGCACCTACTACTCGTTCTCCTATAAACCTTGCGCTTGGCATCTCCAAACTATTAACCTTGCGATTGGCTCTTTGCCTCTACGGGAAGTCGAGCAATAATGGTACTGCAGTATATATCGTTCTGGCTATATGAGACCGAATGAATTGTTGCACGTCGACCACGTGACGAGGGTCGAGGGGCGAGGGAGAGTGTGTACTATTACGTCCGTTTCAATATGGACTACATACGGAACAAAATGAGTGAATCTACACTCTAAAATACATCTATATACATCAGTGTTTGGAGTATGTACTAGTAGTTCATATCAAAATCTACTAAAGGACATATATTCCAAACAATATGATAATCTCTCTAACCAAGGTAGTAGGGACGAGGAGTAAACGGAGGGATTACTAGTAAAATTTTCTCCTCGTCATGCGAGCCACCGCGCGGGTGGGCGAGGGAGCGGGCGTAAGGCGTAGTAAGCAAGCTTCACCTCATCATCCTGCGAGCCACAGCGCCCGTGGGCGGGGGAGACGGCGTACTAAGCAAGCTTCTCCTCGTTCTGCGAGTTGACGGGACACACCAAAAGTACTCCAGTGTATAGAGCCTTGCCTCTAAGGTAGGTCCCACATGGTTTGCCTCTTTTTTAACATAACGCGTCAAGTCACAATTTGTTTGTTCACCCGTGGTAGACAATCCTCCCTCCATCTAGTGGACAACCAGTACACGTGTCAAGTTACCACGTGGGCTGCCTTTTCGTACAGAAATGAGCTCCACCGTGTACTCGCGCGGGTGTGGTTGGGAAAGAGACAGGAGTACGTGCGCCGTGCGTGCACCTCTTCTCTTCGTGCACGTTACCCACCTACATGGGTGTGTGTGAGAGATATAAACCTAGACAAATGGCTTTTGCGTTCGTGATTGTTTTTTGTTTTTTTAGGGGGGAGGTTGATTTTGTGAATGTATTTGTGGGAATATGTGTAGATGACATCTCAAACAAAATTTTGCATGCAATGTGTGTGAAATGGAGGCCTATCCATATCATATATAGAGGGTCGGGCGATCCACGAGAAGAGAGGGAGGGGTCATAGATATCGATAGAGTCGAAGAGAGGATCAAGTGGGTGGGTGCGAGATCGATGAAGAGAGCCATCGAAATTGTGTGTGTGTGTGTGTGTGCAAGTCAAAGATATAGGGCGACTGACCTAGCTACCGGAACGTCAGAGGGCACATGTCAAGTTTGTGTGTGGCAAGGAGACATGACTAGAGCACTCGATGTATCGAGGTGTGTGTGTGCGAGGGGGTGGGGGAGGGGTAGGTAGAGGCCTAACTATAGAGGTAGAACGACTCGTATATGTGTTGAGAAGGAGAGACCCAGCTATGTCTTGAGGGAGATCGGTCGACATCCATACATAACTGAAGGACGGGAAATAGGATGGGACGGAGATAGAGGAGAGAGAGGGAGGGAGAGGGGTAGAGTGTTGGATGGGTGATGGATTTGCTTCTCGGAGATGGTGGGAGAGGCCTACTAGAGAAGCTGAGGGTGGAACTGTAATATTATCAATAAGAGTGGGGATGTGTTTATGTGTGTGCCTGTGTGTGATAGATCTGTCGAGACACATACATGGATGATGAAGGGGAACCATGTGTTTGGTAAGCAAACCTAACTAGATCGGTAGATCAATTGTTGTTTGTCGGAGGAAGGGAGAGACATAACTAATGAGGTAGATCGATCGACGCGTGGGAAAAAACGAGTTATAAGGACCTAGCTAGCTATATGTATAGCGGGAGATCGGTCGGTGTACGTCCATTTGTTAGAGGCAAATAAGGCCCGACGAGACGGATAGACAGAGAGAATAATGGAGCTAGGAGGTGGTGCGAGAGGCCCAGCTAATAGCTAGATAGGGGGAGGAGTGTGCGGTTGTGAGATCGATGAAAAGAGGGGCGAGAGTTTACACATGAGTGGGACCGTATGAGAGACACGAGGCATGGACACATAAAGGAGGAGATTGAAGGTGCGTGTGTATGTTGTAGGCAGACATTGCTGGAGAGGTTTATTGATCGGTGTGTGTCGGAAAGGAGTTGTGGAGATTGTGGGAGAACAACCTAAAGAAGAAGAAAAAATGAATGTGCATGATGGATAGAATGCTGAGGGAGGGGGAGGGCGAGGAGGGCGTGTGCATGCACGAGAGAAAGTTAGTGGTAGCTACAAGGTTAGAGGATTGTGTGGGTGTAAGAGACTAACAAAGATCATAATTTGATATGAAAGTGGATTCATATATTTGAACAGGAGATCATAATGTTTTAAACATATGCATGCATGAATATAGCGGTGATACGCGTGTTGTGGTTTTGCACATGTTATACCATAATGTGATAATGCATGGCATTTGCAACTCACAGCTAAATGTCGAACAATCTACACCATAATATACATCGAACAATCTCACATTTTATTTGAATTTGTGATAATGTGTGGCGTTTGCGGCTTACAACTAAATATCAAACATTCTAAAAAATACTATATATCGAACATTCTCACATTTTATTTGAATTTGTGGTAATGTGTGGTGTTTGCAACTCACATCTAAATACTTGTAGGTGTAGGGGGCGGGGCACCATACATAATGTGATAAACACATTATACATATGAGACATGGTTTAGTTTGTGAATATCTAGCTAGAGATTGAAATGTACTATGATTTGAGATCAACATAAAGTGGATTCAAAAAATCGAGTTCGAGTTCATATAGTACACATAGTTCATATGTAACTCGAGACTAATCATGTGGTGTGCTGTGAAGATAATACACAAACGATGGTTTAACTTGACAATAATGACGACTGTAGATCTTACTAAAACAGAGAAACGAATTCAAATGCTTTGACTTCACAACAATCATTATTGTAGATCTTATTCAAATAGAGAAACGAATTCAAATTTAGTTCATATTGACGCGGTAGTATATACATTTGGAATGCACCAAAACATTCATTTGAGTACTAGGTTGCATGCATTATACACGTAGCGAAATATTTTAATTGAACATAACATGAATTCAAAGTTTTGAATGACATTTGTAGTCTTGAATTGATTTGGTACAGTACCGTTAGGCTTGTCCGAAATTTCAACCAGCGCTTTGTTAGCCCGAAATATTTAAGATATATCTTTGTCTCGTTGTGCTCCGACAACTCCCTCCATCTCAACCCGTGCCTTGCTATTCCAAAATTACAACGCACGCGAAAACTCCCACCTCCTGTGAAATCCCGACACGCGAAATGCCCATGATACCCCTGAACCGAAAGAACCGCCTCAAATCGATGGGGGGTACTTTCGTAACTTACCCCACATTTCGGACAAGCGCGTCCCTAAGCCATGGTTCCCCACTCCCATCCCATCCGCCCACCCATTCGTACACCGAGGCCGGGAAAACCCGTGAAGCCCCACACCCTCCTCCGTCCGCCACCCAGCCAGAGGCTCTTCCCCGACGACGTCGTCCACAGCAACACCTCGACGTCCCTCATCCACCATACCGGATGAGGATCCGTCATCGATCTGGTCGTACCACCGGTTCAGCCACCCTGTCCTCCACCTCCAAGGAGTTGCCCTGACGTTCCCCTCATCTTTCGCGCCACCTCCATTCCCACACCGTCGTCTTCACCTACACCACCGGAAGAGCATCAGCATCACTGTTTCCTCGGATGAAGCTGTGGCCTAATCGGCGCCACCAAAGAAGCTGTACACTAATCACCGCATTTTCTTCTTGATTCGTTCTCACGGTGCTGCTGGCGCTCGGTCCTAAGCCGACACGGCGCGGCTCCATCCACCGCGGCGTCGCCGGCCACTTCCTCCACGGCGTCGCTCCCTCGGCGGTGACGTCCACATCAGTAGGAGCTGCTGCTGCTTTAGCTCTCGCTCACGCTACTGCTCTGCTCTTGCTCTCGGTCCCCTGCCTGGTCTGCTCTTGCTCTTTCTCGCACTGCTGCTCTCGCTCTTACTCTTGCTTGCGATGTTGCTCCGATTTAGCTACACTTTAGTCGACTGAATCGACTTTTGGGTCAGTCGATTTTCAGGGGGTGGGGGGGGATCGCCGTAGCGGGGAGGGGGGCTCGCCGAAGAAGTACCCCACTATCTATCTTAGGGTTCAGGGTGGGGGCAGTGGTCGTCGGTGGTGGTGGGGCGGTGGTGTGGGGATCTCTGGAGAAAAAGCTCGGCACGGGGGGGCCTAGAGGGATGGCCGGGGCGGCGGAGGACCGGCGGTGGGGAGTGTTTTCGGGGCGGGCGTGGCGGCTGTTTGGCCCGTGGTGGCTGGCGGCTCAGGGGGGTGGAGGTTGAAGATGAACTGCATGCCCTTGATTTCGTATCCAACAGCTGCAAAATCGACTGGCCATTGAAAAAGTCAGTCGACTGACGTGTAGCCTCACCTCTAGTGCATTCAGTTTCGACAGTAAAATTCAGTTTCGACAGCAAAATTCAGTTTCGACACTTAAGTTCAGTTTCGACAGTTAAATTCAGTTCCGACAGTTAAGTTCAGAGATGAGCGGCTGATGTATACATCTAGCACTTTGTGGTTATGTATTTTACGTCATCTATTGGAGATGCTATTAGAATCCACTCAGGTTAACGTTGTCTCTCTTGTCCTGCTTCAGCCTCAGCGTCGTACAACTCACCGAAGCTGCTCCAACAACGAAACTCTCCATCACAGCGGAGCAGTACCTCGGGCTCCATCTCCAGACGCCTAAGATCTTCTTCCCCTCCTCCGACAGCCAAGTCAGCCGGAGCATCCTCACCAGCCAACCCAATCACGCTGACATCGACATGGCTTCGCCAAAGAGGTTGTACACTTCTTGTGGTTTGACTTAATCTCACCGTACTTCTTTGCATCATGTGATCTTCCAATTCTTGTGAACCAAACACCCAGATTGGCAGAAATCCTGTGTTTTTAAATTCTCTATTTTGCACGTGCATTTCCTATCCTATTCCTGTCTATTTCCTATCCCTGCATTGTTAGAATCCTCAAATTCAAACAAGCCCTTACACAATTACTTCTGTTATAGATATGTGTCAAAGAAAACCTTGTGTGGTTTGTCCTGCTCCTGCGGTGATGTGTTCCGCCCCAGCTCAGCTGCTCCAATGACGGAAGGGTTCACCACAACAGGGATCCGCTCTCCAGACTGTCTTTCGCCGCCTTAGATTTTCTTCCCCGCCGCCGGCAGCCACGACAACTTCATTACCATCATCAACTGAGCAGATGACCTTGAGGACTACACGGGTCCGCAAGAGAGGTCGCACTCTTCCGTGTCTGCTTATGTCATTGCTTAATATGATGACATGCTACTTTATCATCGTGTTCACCTATTAGACTCCGACTCAGGTCCAAACTTATGCTGAAACTTGAGTTTTTAAATGGTTGTGGGGTACATATTGGGGCAGCAATCAGTACTATATGTATACTATCTGGTTAATCTCGGGTGTCTACTATGAGTTTTATGTTGGGTGCAAACAAACATTAAAGGACCCATTATCTATATTTTTTAACTAAAGCTATTATCTGCCTGCTATCATTGGTTTTGGGTCTATCCACAGTTTGCTACCATCACTCTCGGTTTGTGCATGCACTCCTTACATAATCTCACTATGTTTTGTTCCTATGCATGTTAGTTATTGTACACAATGAACTGTACATGTAGAGCAAAAGAGACGAGCCTTGCGTGGCAATAAAATTTCATGCAGACGTCGCTCCAAGGTGGGCGCAAAGGCAGCCCCCCTCCACCCATTTCAGATCGTAATCAAGAGGAAGATAACTGTTCTGAGGGGGATTCAGAAGCAGAAGACCACTCCTATTTACCCCATGAGGTCTTCGCTCTAACTTGGCATGCTTGTGACAGCCTGGTTTTTGCCCTCTCTTATTTGCTTGATTTTCATTTGGAATTTTTTGAAAACTTGGAGTTCTTGAATCTTTTTATATGGACTTAACACTTGGGCATCCTTGGCTTTCACCCAAGTGCTTCACTTCCCTCCTAAATCATCATTTCACTTCTGATCCACCCCAATATAATCTTTGGAATATTTTTCTTAAATGAAAAATATTCATTTTCTCTCAGAAATCCTAGCAAAATCTGTTTGTTCCAAAGCAACCCTAATTTTTATGGCTCAGAAAATTCTGAGATAATTCACAAATATTTTGTGAACCCTAGGGCACCTTCCTGAGCAAAAATATTTCATCACTTTTTGGAATATTTTTGCTACAGAAAATATTTTATATTCTGGACAGAAATGGTGATTTCTACAGCAACTACCATTTTACTTGCTCCATTTGACCTGAACTTTCTTGTGCATATTTACCTTAGTAACTCTAAGCTAGCCTCCAAAGCACAGCTTCAAACTCCCAGCCATTTGACCACAGTAACATCACAAAGTTACTGACCAGAAACTTACTTGGTGTGTGAAAACTTCTCTACTGCACCTGGATCCAAACCAAATCGTGGTAACACTCAAAACTACCATGAACAACATGCCAGGCATCGAGTTTATGCTTAGTTCGACCTGATGTCATAGTTCACGAGGTGACCGCGTTCGTCCAGGGGTGTTGGCATGCGTGTCAGCACACTCTGAACGTCGCCGAGCGCTCTGTTCGCGCGTGCTCGCTTCCCTCGCCTGCCCGAGCGTGCCAAACCGCCCCACCATCTCCGTCTCAACGTTCTTAACTCCTCCCTGGCACTCGCCGACGCCGGAGCTCACCGCAGCGAGAACGGGCAAGGTCCGGCCAGCCCAACAGTGCGAAGTGCAGTGTGCTCGTCGCCATCCTCTTGATCATGTGCTCGTCCCCGTCCGCCCACAGTGGCCGCGTGACCTCCGTCGCCTTCTCCCCCTCTCAATGACGCCGCTCGTCGTCGGGCGCCGTGGACAGGTGTCCACCGGCAGAGCCCGAAGCACCCTCGCCGCTCGCCTACAAATAGAGCCACCCCCATCCTCCTCGAGCACCATCCAGCACTCACACACACCCCACGATCGAGTAGGAAGCTGTAGCCCGGCCGGGCAGGCCTCGGGCCGCCGTCCCCGAGCTCGAGCTCGTCGGCGATCCCCTCTGGTCGCCGCGGAAGCTCTAGCCCCTCCCAGGCCTGGGCAACCCCTCCAGGGCTTCCGCCTCTCTCCGGTGAGGCCGTCTTGAGCGATTGGAGCCCCTGGAGTGGCCTCCGTTCGCCGTCTTCCTCGACTCCGGTGACCTCCGCGTTCTACCTCCACTTGCGAGCTTGTTTCCGACGCCGTCCGACCACCCCTAGCCACGCTACGGGTACAGGCAGGTGCGCCATCGTCCCCTCTCTCAATCCCTCCCTCTCGTTTGAGCCAAGAAGCCCTCATCGCCGGCGAGAGCTCCGGCAAAGCCGCGGCCTTCTCTGTTTCTCTCTCCCCCTTCCCCCACCTGACTAGCGGGGCCCGCTAGTCAGCCACTCTGTACGCGCGTGAAGCGGTACGAGTGGTGACGCCCCTAGGCTTTACGCCTTCGACGTCACCCCCCCCTCAGCTGTTTATTTTTATTCAAATTCATTTGAATTTACAGAACACTTCAAACAGTTATAACTTTTTAACCGTAAGTACAAATGAATTTATTCTTTTTGCATTGTGTTCTTTGAAAAGAAATCTAGCAACTCACCAAAGATGAGATTTTTCTGAGCTGTTTAGAATTTCTGGTGATTTTCAGTAGTGTTCTTGATATTTGTCTTTTGTGTTTAAATCTATTTTCAGAAGGTGAGGCTTGTCTTGAGGATCACCAGAGGGCTTGTGAACCTCATCTGCACTAAGGCAAGCCACAGCAACATTTTCATGGTGTCATTTCAATATTTGTGATTTTTCTTACTTCAGTGAAATGATTAACCCATGCATTTAAATAATTATTTTGTTCTGTCAAGTGTTTGCTAGTTAATATGCTTGATTTAGAGATTGTGGAAACTAGTTTAGTTGGTGGAGCAAAGCCAAGATTTATTCATGGTGATGATAGAAATAATTTTTGCTATGCATGATAGTAAATATTTAAAGTTATGTTCTTGCATAAATAAATTGATAAAAATTTGCTAGAAAATATTTTGTTAAATACTTGTTAGATCATTTTACTTGACTTACAGAATGTTTGAACCTCACTTAGTTGATAAAGAGATTAAAAGTTGTTGATAGTGAAATCTTTTGTTAAGCATATGAGAAATTTATCGGAGTTACGTTCTTGTGTGAGAAATTAATAAAACTTGTTGCAAAATATTTTGGTTAAGCTATGAGCCATTTTGAGCAGCAAAGTAACATGAGTGATTGATGTTTATGCTTGGTGTGTATATGGATGACATCGGTCATTTTTGTTATTATGTGATGCATGTGTAGTTTCGCATTTCATGGCATGCTATGACACCGGCCATTTTTATTTGTAAGTTGAACGTGAAAGTAACCGTTGACTCGGTCATGGTGCCGCTGAATCGAGTTTCTTTCCAGTGCAACCACATTTGCCTTTGTGGGAAGGCCTTGATTCGGTCCATTGACATGGCCTCTGGTCGGTGCCTCCAACTAGGGAAGGTTATGTCGTGCTTGCCCTGTGTCAGGACCGGATTTTCGGGGTATTAATTTCCCAAAAGCGGCCCTTGTGCTCACCAGCCCCAGGATTACTATTAGCTGATGAGGCACCAACTTGTTAGAGAAATTCCAAGCAAAATACAAGATATGTAGTACAAGACCATTCTGGCCTATGAGTACAACGAATGGTTTCTAGTGGTTGATGGCGGAAGCGGTTTGCGGGTCATCAGTGTCTATGGGACTCCCTTTCCCACAGGAACAGCTGACCATGATAACTCCTATCTTCGCGAGGCTGCTATCTCCATTGCGTAGGTTCCGGGGCTGTCATCGCAACGCTCCTTTCCACGTAAGAAATCTGGCCAAGACAATAGCCAGGGACAAGCCAGCGAGTACTTTTGAATGTACTCGCAAACATCATGAACACAGGTATAATATGACGAAAGATAATCATGCTCTGGAATATGCCATGATCACTACGCCAGTCATAAATGAAACTCATAATTGCATGCAAGCAGGATAAACATGTCAAATATGAATATGCAATTAGAGAGTAGGAATAGAATGCACCGATCGAATTATGCGAGCGGCATACTCGAAAGGATAACAATATAAAGTATGCCTCGATCGAGGCGTCTAAGCGACACCACATAAAGGGTTTATAATGTAAATAAATAACAAACATGCCACAGTCGGGTGTCTGAGCGACACCACATAAGGGCTTATAAAGTAAATAAATAACAAACATGCCACAGTCGGGCGTCTGAGCGACACCACATAAAGGGCTTATAAAGTAAATAACAAACATGCCACAATCGGGCGTCTTGGAGACACCACATAAAGGGCTTATAAAGTAAATAACAAACATGCCACAGTCGGGCATCTGAGCGACACCTCATAAAGGGCTTATAAGAAAATAATCACAGTGAGTACCCAGGAGGTAGAACCGTCCCAGGGATACTCAGTAACTTCAAATAATATAATGGGTTAGTCCATAATAATAATAATCTTAATCATCACAAGTCACATGTCATGATCCAGGTTCTGGTTTAGTAGTTTCTCCTCCGAAGACCGACACTAAGACCGACACTTGACCCATCCCAGACTGTAGTCCTTACCCATGGACACGGCTATTGAATAGATTTAATCTCTGCGAGAGGTGTACCCTTTACCCACGAGTAACGGGTTCCTTTAGTCCATCGGGACTAATTCCATTCTGGTCTTTTAATTGAAAACACGCCTAACTCGCACACACCAGACAACTTACGGTGTGCGAATCACCCACGACACTGTTAAGCAAAACTCTAAGTGGGGAGGCTACAACCTCGCGTAGCATGGGATCAAATTTATATCGCGCGCTCTAAGGAGTGCCCCCTCTCGGTCCCAACCGGAAACACCCATGCCCCCGAACCACGTGGCATGCCTACCGGATGCAGCCGGTATCTTCCACCATGGTCTCTCTGTATGGTGTGAGCTAGGAAGGGGTTGACAACTTACTGAACCATACCCTACCTATGGCAGGGACACGTGGTAGTACGAAACAAGTATGGGGGTTACTGGAACAAGACTCGATCTACGGCCGACTCAGGAGGTTTAATTATTCCCTGCATGATTAGCATAACGAAATGTATTTTCAACCAACAGACAGAATCACCACTCCTCATACCCCGTCATGCCATACCGGACACCCTCGTCTCGACGAGGAACTAGGAACAAGCTCGGGTCTACCCAAGACAGAGACTTTCCCGGCTTCCTTCCGGTATGCATGAAAGGCATACGAGGGTGATTACTATCATGACGCATCAAATATCAGTAGCACGGAATCACCAATATGCACTTATGAGCAGGTTCACATCATCACACAAAATATCGAAAACTCCTGAGACAAGGAGTGTTGTAACCGTATCAAGCGACACACAAAAATATTATGCCAGAGTTCAGGATGCTTGCCTTCAAGGTGTGGAGAGGTGAGCTGCTTTCCAAAACTTTTGAAAGTTATATCTCCCCTCCATTTCCTATTTTCAAAATATTTTAATCACCACACAATTCCAAAACAGTACATAAAAGTTGTTTGGAAAAATTTCGAAATAAATACAAAAATAAATTAGATGAAATTTGAGAAATAACAGAAAAAGAATCAAGTCATTTGGAGTTCATATGATTTTCCTATGGATTTACTAAGCTGGAATAATCGAGGAACTGGACTATTTATTAGATCCAGCCAAAAACCAGGCTTAGGCAAAATGTTCACCCCATCCGGATAAATAGAGCATGATTTTAGGAGTAGGCAGAAATTTGAATCATAGAATTCGGATGTGAAATGGCTTCTGTGGAATTATTTTGGAATCTGCTGGAAAAGAAAAAGGAAACAGAGCTTACTGTGATGGGCTGAGCAGAAATGCGCCATGGGCGCAGTATAGCCGCCTAGCGTTACTGGGCCAAGCCCAATCGCTCGGCGCGCGGAAGGGCTGCGATGTTGAAAGCGTATTCAGTTGAAAGCGCTTTACACGCAGAAAAGCAACTCCGACGGAACCCGTCTCCACTTATCCACGTGGCGGGGATTACGGGTCACCGACAGTGGGCCTGCCTGGCCCACTGGTCAGGTTTGACTGGTCGCCGTGCATGCCGTCTCCTCCGGCCGTACAGAGGCGGCACTCCGGCGATGCTCGCTGGCGAACGGTGGCGCCGTTCGAGAAACCGAGGCCATCCGCGGGCTCAGGGGGTCGAGGCGGTTCCTTCGGTGGTCGCTATGGTCCCTGGGGGTGGACGGAGTCGCCGACGGCTAGCTCCGCAGCGGACGGTGGCCGTCGGGTAGGGTGGGGCTCTTGCCTCCGGCGGCTCCTGATCAAAATTGAGCATGGGGATGGATTCACGAAATGAAGAGCTTACGGTAAAGGGAGTGGAGGGGAGGCCACTGGTGGCGCGGAATGATCGAGACAAGGGCGGCGGCTGTTTTGCGGAGAAGAAGAAGACGACCATCTCTGGTCTTTCTACTGCTACGGGGGGATCAGTGAGGGAGTGAGAGAGGTGGTATGAGGTTGCTTGAGGGCCTGGACGAGCTCGGGGGCTCCTTATATAGCGCAGCCATGTCGGTTCCGCGGTAGTGGATAAGGTCACCGGCAAACCGCCGCTCTGTAGCGGGCAGGGCGACGTGGCGGGGCTGGGGATGGCGGCAGAAGCTAGCTGACGAGCGGGTTCTGCACCAGGGGCGAGCTGGCGCGCGCGCATGGCTTGGGCGGCGCCGTCCACGGCAGGAACCCACTGTGGCCGGCCGCTAGCCGCCGTGGCCGACCTGACGACGGTGCGGTGGGGTTCCAGGGGCGGCTTGGAGTGTTCTGGTGAGTGGATGAGGCCGGGGGGTGGCTCTGCAGGCGAGCCAGGGACAGGGGCGCGACGCGGCGTCTCGGGCGCACGCACGTGTAAAACGCACGCTCTGGGCGCGCCCAGCGCACACACGCTATGTGTTTGCCAAAATGCCAGCATGTGCTAGAGGGCATAGGAGGGGCTGGTGACCAACAGATCTAGGCTAGTGGTAGCTGGGATGCTAGTGGACATGCTCATTTGGCTGCTGTGGCAAGTCTGTAATGCAAACTCATGAGCATGTCAATTCTGTTCATGAACTCAAGGTGTTCGACAGAATGTCAGGAGCCTCGAGGCAACTCTTGGGGTGGCCAAAGTCCCCAGATCATAGTCTCTTTGGATGAATAAGAGGGTGGTAAAGTTAGTTTGTCAAAAACAGAAACTTGTTAGTGCAAGTTTTGCAAATCTTCAGTTTTGGACAGAAAGAAAAAGGCATGATTGCAAGCACTTAAAATCCTCCAATGGGTCCACTCTTCTGGACTTAAGGGTTTTGTAGGATGGGCTATAAGTAGGAAAAAGAATCATGTGTAAAAGGGCAAGAAAAAATATGGTTGCAGTACACATCACCAAGTTGGACCAGAATGAGGATGAGGTTGATTAACTCAAATTTTTCAAAGGACATCACTGGGTTTTGCATAAAGTTGAATTATATATTACTACTAGCATCCCATAATTTTGGTGGAAGCTTTAAATAAAAATTTAAATAGGTTGTAGTGCAAAACTACCCACTGGACCAGATTTGAAAATTTGATGTAGAGCTCAAAATATCCAAAGAATGAAATATCTTTTTGCATAAAAGTGATTTAAAAACATCACATGACATCCCCAAATTTTGGTGGGATTTTTAAATGAATTTATGAAAGGGTTGTTGTGCAAATGGGACCCTAAAACTAAAGAAAACTCACTTTAAGGAATAAAGCTCAGAGAGAAATAATTATGCAATTAAATCCACTTTTAATAGAAATGTATTTCTTGAGGGAAAAAACAAGTCCAATAATATATTTGGAAAGTTTTCACTTGGGGTAAAAACTCCATAAAAATCAAAGGAAGGAGTGGTTCTGAAATCAAAGAAAAACCAGAAAATGCAAATTTTAATTTCCTGGCAAAGTTTTAATAGACAAATCATGTTTAAAATTTTGGGGTGTTACAACACTACCCCCCTTAAGAAAAATCTCGTCCTCGATATTTGCTAGAAGTTGTTTTTTTAAATTATTCTTACCATAAAAAAATAACCACTTTACTTATGCAATAAAAATGTGGCTACAGTGAGAGGGCAATAAGTGGTGTAAAACAACAGTGTGGAACACTGGCGTTGCGTGGAAAAATCCATGGTTGGGGGAAAACGAGAGATTTCTACGTTGGATACAGTAAATTTAGAATAAATTCTAAATTTCTAAAATACGCTGGTCGTACCCGAGGGCATAGTGCTCTCTCAGGCTGACAGGTGGACCCGGGGTCCACTGTCAGTCTCTTCTCCTTCCTCTTGTTCTATCTTCTTCCTCTCTCCCGCGCGCTTTCCCGCGCTTTCTCCACCGGCGATGTCTAGCGCGTAGGGCATCTAGGTCGTACTGCGGTAGTGCGTGGCGTGCTAGCTGCCGCTGCAGCGTGCACTCACCTCGCGGGCCAGCGTGCTGTCGGCGCTGCTTGCGGATTCGCCTCCGAACACCGGCGATCGGGCGACGAGCAGCGCTGGTGGACTTTGCCCACCGTACACTGATCCCGAGTTATAAAATGGTCGAGGTGCTCCTCTCTTCTTCCTCACACCTGGCCTCGCTTCTCCTTCTCCTTCCTTCTCCTCCACCTCTGCTTACAGAAGCTCGAGACGAGGCTCTAATGGCGGGGGCGGTGCCGGACTGGTACATGATCCTGGTGTGCGGAGGGCTAGCGGCATTGCTGGGGTTCTCCGTGCTCCTGTGTGCGATGATCCTCGATGATCGTCGCGATGCCGCTGCTCGAGTGTTGGCTCTCCGCGGTGGCGGTGACCATGAGGATTAGGTGGGGGGTGTCGGGTGCTAACTATTGTCGGTGTGCGGGAGGTGATCAGTTAGACGCAACATGGTTACAAGGTTTTGCAAGCAGTGTATGTGTTTGAGTGGTTGTGGTTGTGAGTCTGCTGCCGTGGTGCTGCATGAATAAAAATTCCATGTCGTGAGAAGATATATGATGCAGCAACTCAGGGAAAAGAAATCTTACTCCAGGATTTTTCGCGAGAGAAATCAGTTAATTTAAAAATTAAACAGAAACAAAAACTACTCACATTAATAGAAACCAAATAATTGACTCGTCGCACAAACTCAGGGTACCACGCATAAGTTACAACACATAAATAAATGTTGCAATAATAAACACAACAGTGACGCCTATAATGAAAACGTTAACTGAGCGGGGTCCCAGAAAGCGTCTCGATGCTGGGACACACTCCTCTTCTATCGGGAAGTGGATTGACCAATCGATGAATCGTCTCTCTGGTCGGGCCTCGATGGTTCGCGATGGCGATCCGAGGATTTAAATCAGCGAGACTCGGAGATAACCCATTACTCATGGGTCAAGCGTTCTTGAGCTATGACATCTTGGACAAGGTTGGCGATCTGCGTCTCTCTCAATTCATCCACGGAAAAGATGTTACTTCTCCGGGTGCTACGGCTCGGAAAGTAATAATACCCTCGTTCAACGGCATAGGGTACCGCGAATCGAAGCGGACAAGCACCGTGTGCAGCCGCTTCTATGGCCATTTGTGGAGCTGGCATAGATTTCCCCCGAAGGAGACTTCCGTTGGGTCTTGGTTTGAGTTTACGGGAGGGATGTGCACTACTGCCCAATATTTCGAGGTGGATGAGGTGATTCTCGATTTGAGCAGATCGTACTGGGGTGGTTGGGTAGAACCCATGGTACTGCAGGTAAAGTCCCACAATATTTTAACAAAACTACCCGGGGTTGCATCTGGGGTTCTCAGATAAATACTAGGGCTCGGCATGGCAAGAAATGGTTGTGAGGGTGGTGCACAAGGTGAGGGGTGCTTGGCAAGGTCACGAGGTGGCCTTTTTATATAGTATCCGGGCTGGGTTATTTACCGCGGTGAGGGGCACTAGTTTGTCGGTTCTGCTCTCATGGGGTCGGGGTTAAAGCCACAGATACACATATCTCACAAAAGTGACGTGTTAATGTGGGTGTCGGCGGGGTTGGTTTATGGTAGCTACGCCCGGAATTAAAAATGCAACCGCATGCCAACATACTTATGCATGGCTACTATTTAAAATAGGGGCGCACAAGCAGACAACATTCCAATATGGTGATACATGACCACATAATTACAGGGCGTGGGGTATACTAAGACTCGGTACTACTCGAGTGACTTAGTCTACCTCGTTTATATCCAAGCGGGCTTGCCTTGTGGTCATCGAGGCTTCTCCACGGGTTTCACCGTCGGGGTTAGCTACATGTGGTTGAGGAACTACAGGGTCGGGGTAGCGATGATGACCATCGCGGGGATTGTTGGCCACAATCCTGTTGGAGCGTGTTCCCAAAAGGCGACGAAGCACTTCTGGGGTCATCAAAGCACCTTGGTCGATGGCTGGGGCAGACCTCAGGGACTCGATCGGTTGTCCAAACAGCACGACTGGGTTGTCGGCATCGGGCTCATCTTCTCTTCTCACCGGGGCTCGGCGAATCAGTTCTCCACAAGCTGCGATCAGATCAAGGGTGATTTGATCGAACAATCCCTCTAGTGCACTTACATAGTGCACCAGATGCAACAATGCAGGATCCGTCTCGTGATCTCCGTTGGTAACTTGGGGTGACCTACCATACCTGTCATGGCTGGGGTAGTAGTAGAGCGGCGACGATTAACTCGGCGACAGTGCGGAGTTGAACTATAGCCTCTCGCGGCTAGTTGGATGGCTTGTGGCTCAAAGGAAGTTGTCCTTCGGTGAACACAGAGGGCGTTACGCGCAGACCCTACCATAGATGTGCCTGATGGCCCTGTGCGGCTCTCACCGCTCATGGGTCCTTGATACACAACATACTCCGGGGGCTCTTCTAATGCAAAGGCACGGCGGGTGAGGTTTGCTAGCACGGTCACAAAACCTCCAAGGTTGTTTGCCGTGGTTTCATTGTGTACGACGGGGCCCGGCATTATGGCTCGGTTTGGGGTAGAGGCTGTGCTGTGCTGGGTTGAGGCTAGCGTGCCCTTTTTATAGAAAAAGTGGACGAAGTCTTCCTTCGCACGCTTGCGAATGAGACATTTTAGGCGTCGGTCACTGGCGCGTGATCGACAGGCTAGGTTGATAGGTTGGGCACCGACTGTCAAAAAGGTGTCAGGCTCATTGTGTGGCTATCTTACACGGGAAGCTTGGCCGAGGTTAGGTTATGGTCTGGTGGTTTGGTTAACCTAGGTTTATTGATCTGGCTAAGATAGGATTAGCCAATGGTCAGCCTGGCTCTGATACCAAGTTTGTCAGGACCGGATTTTCGGGGTATTAATTTCCCAAAAGCGGCCCTTGTGCTCACCAGCCCCAGGATTACTGTTAGCTGATGAGGCACCAACTTGTTACAGAAACTCCAAGCAAAATACAAGATATGTAGTACAAGACCATTCTGGCCTATGAGTACAACGAATGGTTTCTAGTGGTTGATGGTGGAAGCGGTTTGCGGGTCATCAGTGTCTATGGGACTCCCTTTCCCACAGGAACAGCTGACCAGGATAACTCCTATCTTTGCGAGGCTGCTATCTCCATTGCGTAGGTTCCGGGGCTGTCATCGCAACGCTCCTTTCCATGCAAGAAATCTGGCCAAGACAATAGCCAGGGACAAGCCAGTGAGTACTTTTGAATGTACTCGCAAACATCATGAACACAGGTATAATATAACGAAAGATAATCATGCTCTGAAATATGCCATGATCACTACGTCAGTCATAAATGAAACTCATAATTGCATGCAAGCAGGATAAACATGTCAAATATGAATATGCAATCAGAGAGTAGGAATAGAATGCACCGATCGGGTGTCTGAAGAGACGCCTCGAAAGGATAACAATATAAAGTATGCCTCAGTCGGGCGTCTAAGCGACACCACATAAAGGGTTTATAATGTAAATAAATAACAAACATGCCACAGTCGGGTGTCTGAGCGACACCACATAAAGGGCTTATAAAGTAAATAAATAACAAACATGCCACAGTCGGGCGTCTGAGCGACACCACATAAAGGGCTTATAAAGTAAATAACAAACATGCCACCACGATCGAGGCCCCGGCGACACCACATAAAGGGCTTATAAAGTAAATAACAAACATGCCACAGTCGGGCGTCTGAGCGACACCTCATAAAGGGCTTATAAGAAAATAATCACAGTGAGTACCCAGGAGGTAGAACCGTCCCAGGGATACTCAATAACTTAAAATAATATAAAGGGTTAGTCCATAATAATAATAATCTTAATCATCACAAGTCACAAGTCATGATCCAGGTTCTGGTTTAGTAGTTTCTCCTACGAAGACCGACACTAAGACCGACACTTGACCCATCCCAGACTGTAGTCCTTACCCATGGACACGGCTATTCGAATAGATTTAATCTCTGCAGAGGGTGTACCCTTTACCCACGAGTAATGGATTCCTTTAGTCCATCGGGACTAATTCCATTCTGGTCTTTTAATTGAAAACACGCCTAACTACTTTTACAACAGCTTAACTTACGGTGTCCGCAGAATCACCCACGACACTGTTAAGCAAAACTCTAAGTGGGAGGCTACAACCTCGCGTAGCATGGGGTCAAATTTATATCGCGCGTTCTAAGGGGTGCCCCCCTCTCGGTCCCAACCGGAAACACCCATGCCCCCGGACTAGGTGGCATGCCTACCGGATGTAGCCGGTATCTTCCACCATGGTCTCTCTGTACGGTGTGTGCTAGGAAGGGGTTGAAAACTTACTGAACCGTACCCTACCTATGGCAGGGACACGTGGTAGTACGAAACAAGTATGGGGGTTACTGGAACAAGACTCGATCTACGGCCGACTCAGGAGGTTTAAGTATTCCCTGCATGATTAGCATAACAAAATGTATTTTCAACCAACAGACAGAATCACCACTCCTCATACCCCGTCATGCCATACCAGACACACTCATCTCGACGAGGAACTAGGGACAAGCTCGGGTCTACCCAAGACAGAGACTTTCCCGGCTTTCTTCCGGTATGCATGAAAGGCATACGAGGGTGATTACTATCACGACGCATCAAATATCAGTAGCACGGAATCACCAATATGCACTTATGAGCAGGTTCACATCACCACACAAAATATCGAAAACTCCTGAGACAAGGAGTGTTGTAACCATATCAAGCGACACACAAAATTATTATGCCAGAGTTCAAGATGCTTGCCTTCAAGGTGTGGAGAGGTGAGCTGCTTTCCAAAAAACTTTTGAAAGTTATATCTCCCCTCCATTTCCTATTTTCAAAGTATTTTAATCACCACACAATTCCAAAACAGTACAAAAAACTTGTTTGGAAATTTTTTGAAATAAATACAAAAATAAACTAGATGAAATTTGAGAAATAACAGAAAAATAATCAAGTCATTTGGAGTTCATATGATTTTCCTATGGATTTACTAAGCTGGAATAATCAAGGAACTGGACTATTTATTAGATCCAGCCAAAAACCAGGCTTAGGAAAAATGTTCACCCTATCCGGATAAATAGAGCATGATTTTAGGAGTAGGCAGAAATTTGAATCATAGAATTCGGATGTGAAATGGCTTCTGTGGAATTATTTTGGAATCTGCTGGAAAAGAAAAAAGCAACAGAGCTTACTGTGATGGGCTGAGCGAAAGCGCATACAGGCGCAGATATAGCCGCCTAGCGTTACTGGGCCAAGCCCAATCGCTCGGCGCGGGGAAGGGCTGCGACATTGAAAGCGTATTCAGTGGAAAGCGCTTTACACGTAGAAAAGCAACTCCGACGGAACCCGTCTCCACTTATCCACGTGGCGGGGGTTACGGGTCACCGACCGTGGGCCTGCCTGGCCCACTGGTTAGGTTTGACTGGTCGCTGTGCACGCCGTCTCCTCCAGCCGTACAGAGGCGGCACTCCGGCGATGCTCGCCGGTGATCGGCGGCACCGTTCGAGAAACCGAGGCCATCCGCGGGCTCAGGGGGTCGAGGCGGTTCCTTCGATGGTCGCTATGGTCCCTGGGTGGACAGAGTCGCCGGCGGCTAGCTCCGCAGCGGACGGTGGCCGTCGGGTAGGGTGGGGCTCTTGCCTCCGGTGGCTCCTGATCAAAATTGAGCATGGGGATGGATTCACGAGATGAAGAGAGAGCTTCTGGTGAAGAGAGTGGAGGGGGAGGCCCTGGTGGCGCCGGAATTATCGAGACAGTGGCGGCCGCTGTGGTTGCCGAAGAAGAAGAAGACGACCATCTCTGGTCTTTCTACTGCTACGGGGGGATCATTGAGGGAGTGAGAGAGGTGGTATGAGGTTGCTTGAGGGCCCGGACGAGCTCGGGGGCTCCTTATATAGCGCAGCCATGTCGGTTCCGCGGCAGTGGATAAGGTCGCCGGCAAACCGCCGCTGTGTAGCGGGCAGGGCGATGTGGCAGGGCTGGGGATGGCGGCAGAAGCTAGCTGACAAGCGGGTTCTGCACCAGGGGTGAGCTGGCGCGCGCGCATGGCTTGGGCGGCGCCGTCCACGGCATGAACCCACTGTGGCCGGCCGCTAGCCGCCGTGGCCGACCTGACGACGGCGCGGTGGGGTTCCAGGGGCGGCTTGGAGTGTTCTAGTGAGTGGATGAGGCCGGGGGGTGGCTCTGCAGGCGAGCCAAGGACAGGGGCGCGACGCGGCGGCTCGGGCGCACGCACGTGCAAAACGCACGCTCTGGGCGCGCCCAGCACACGCATGCTATGTGTTTGCCGAAATGCCAGCGTGTGCTAGAGGGCATAGGAGGGGCTGGTGACCAACAGATCTAGGCTAGTTGTAGTTGGGATGCTAGTGGACATGCTCGTTTGGCTGTTGTGGCAAGTTTGTAATGCAAACTCATGAGCATGTCAATTCTGTTCATGAACTCAAGGTGTTCGACAGAATGTCAGGAGCCTCTAAGCAACTCTTGGGGTGGCCAAAGTCCCCAGATCATAGTCTCTTTGGATGAATAAGAGGGTGGTAAAGTTAGTTTGTCAATAACAGAAACTTGTTAGTGCAAATTTTGCAAATCTTCAGTTTTGGACAGAAAGAAAAAGGCATGATTGCAAGCACTTAAAATCCTCCAATGGGTCCACTCTTCTGGACTTAAGGGTTTTGTAGGATGGGCTATAAGTAGGAAAAAGAATCATGTGTAAAAGGGCAAGAAAAAATATGGTTGCAGTACACATCACCAAGTTGGACCAGAATGAGGATGAGGTTGATTAACTCAAATTTTTCAAAGGACATCACTGGGTTTTTGCATAAAGTTGAATTATATATTACTACTAGCATCCCATAATTTTGGTGGAAGCTTTAAAGAAAAATTTAAATAGGTTGTAGTGCAAAACTGCCCACTGGACCAGATTTGAAAATTTGATGTAGAGCTCAAAATATCCAAAGAATGAAATATATTTTTGCATAAAAGTGATTTAAAAACAACACATGACATCCCCAAATTTTGGTGGGATTTTTAAATGAATTTATGAAAGGGTTGCAGTGGAAATGGGACCCTAAAACTAAAGAAAACTCACTTTAAGGAATAAAGCTCAGAGAGAAATAATTATGCAATTAAATCCACTTTTAATAGAAATGTATTTCTTGAGGGGAAAAACAAGTCCAAAAATATATTTGGAAAGTTTTCACTTGGGGTAAAAACTCCATAAAAATCAAAGGAAGGAGTGGTTCTGAAATCAAAGAAAAACCAGAAAATGAAAATTTTAATTTCCTGGCAAAGTTTTAATAGACAAATCATGTTTAAAATTTTGGGGTGTTACACCCTGGCCCGGTAAGCAGGCATAATCTTGTGTGCTCGTTGATGAGATTATGGTACCGAGTCCCCGAGTGGGAGTGTTTGACCACGACGGTGGTCGGGGTGTCTTTGGTAGACACGGGGCCACCCAGGACTAGCCTGTTGGGGATTTGGTCGGAGTGGCCGGGAGAATGCTATGGCAATGGAAGGGTTTTTTCGAAATGCCGTTGGTCCACCCGAATGGGAGTGCGAGGCCATGGGTTCCGTGGTGTGGGTACGGTGTGCTACCTCTGCAGAGTGTATAATCTATCGATAGCCGAGTCCACGGTCACGGACACCTCGTAGTAGGTCCCACCATGAGTCAACGATTAATAAAAATTGCACACTAAGTTGTAAACTTTGCATTGTTGAGGATGGCAGAAATACAATCGAGGAAATTGGGACCAGATATCGGTCGTGGTTGTGATCGCCGTAAGGATCACGAGTCATTTTGTTAAAGACCACGTTGGTGGTGTGTTTGTGATCTGAGGATGATCACGGTTGGTAAGTTGTCCCGAGGGACGCTCGAGCATGATCACAGCATGTTTGACTATACTGTTGCATTCTTAATAATTGGTTAAGTATCATGATATTGTTTGCCATTATGAGTATGCCTGTTGTGAGCTTGCAAGTACATTCAATGTACTGACCTGGCGTGTCATGCCAGATTTCAGGAAAATCTCGTTGGAAAGTAGCGCTGTTTGAGTCTATATCGTGTCCACATCGGTGTCCCTATTATATGGAGCTTCCGCTACGACGTTATTCCACTGCCATGTAGTTGTTCAGATCGAGGCCCCTTTATGTTCACTAAATAATGTACATATTGTTCAGCCGCACCGGGCGTGCCGCTTGGCCTCAACAACTGTTGTAATATAAACCATGTTCCGCTAGCATCAATAAAGCGGTTGTTTTCTGTACCAAGATGTTGTGTGTTGCCAGAAGACATGGTCTCTGGGCTGGCAATGCATGGTAAACCGGTCACTCTGAGCCGGGGTGCCACAATGCTGATGTTGGTTATATCACGCATATGGTGCCTTGCATTGCTTACTTTATACATCAAATATGTCAACTGCTTAGTTTAGACATGCTTTGTGTGAATGCAATCTGTTTAGTTTATTCATCGTTTATGTGAATTATGCATGCCATCTTGTTTAGCCAGGCATCATATATGTGAATTTTGCAATGCCATCCTGCTTAGCCAGTCATCTTATATGTGAATTATATCAGGCCATCCTTTTTTTCATTACGTATTACATTTGTCAACAATGTTAGTACATTCAACTACTCTTCGTGTGCATCAGCCATTTGACACGGTGATGGAAAATTCTGGAGTGAAAACAAGGTCTTTAGAGCAGACTATGCTATCTGACGAAGTGCATATCTCGCTGGTTACGGATAGCTCCTCAGAGGAGGATTCAGAGACAGATGACCAGTCCTATTCTCCCCCCCCCCCCCACCCGAGGTGCATGCTCTAACTTGGCAGGGTTATGTTGCTCATATCATGCGTATGGTATCTTGCATTGCTATGTCATTTGCTTAGTTTAGACATGATTTGTGTGAATGCCACCTGTTTAGTGTCTAATTACCATATATGTGAATTATGCAATGCCATCTTTTTGCAAGACATTATATATGTGAATTATGCAATGCTATCTTGTTGCAAGGCAATATATATGTGAATTATGCAATGCCATGCTGTTTAGCCAAGCGTCATATATGTGAATTATATCATGCCGTCCTTTTTTTGTATTTCTCATTTCTTTTGTCGACAATGTTTGTATATTCAACTGCTCTTCCTGTGCATCAGCCATCAGAGCAGACAATGCTACCTAGTGAAGCAGATATGTTGCTGGTTACAGATAGCTCTTCAGAGGAGGATCCAGAGGCAGATGACCAGTCCTATTATCCCCCTGAGGTGTATGCTCAAACTTGGCAGGGTTATATTACTCATATCATGCATATGTTGTATTGCAATGCTTAGTTTTTACATCATATACACGATGTTGAATGCCATCTCCTTAGTTGACACATCATATATGTGATTGCCCTCTACTCACTTCCTTAGTATATAAATCATATATTTGAATTATATCATGCTATGATGTTTATATAGATAGTATGTATCTGAATTATGGCATGCCAACCCATTTTCTAAAGACATAATATAGTTATATCATCTCATCCTGTTCACATAGTCATCATATTTTGAATTATGTCATTGTATCCGTGAATTATATCATGCCATCATGTTTCCATCGACAGCATGTTTGTGATTTATGGCATGCCAACCACTTTAATAGACACATCGTATAGTTATATCATGTCATCTTGTTTACATAGTCATCATATTTTGAAGTATGTCATTCTATCCTGTTTAGTTAGCCATCATACATGTGAAATTGTGTCATGCTACCCTGTTTAATTAGCCATCATATATTTGAAATTATGTCCTGCTATTCTGTTTGGTTAGACAACATAAATGTAAATTATTTCCTGCCCTGTTTTCTTCCCTATTATCCATTGCACATGTCTATCTTACAATGTCTGTACATTCAACTACTTTTCTTGTTTATCAGCCATTTCAATTGGAGGGGGTGATGGTAGTATCTGTGGGGGTAAAAACATGGTCTTCAGAAAAGATCGTGCTACCTGTCGATGGAGATAGAACCACAGTTGTTCTTGCCCAAGAACCAGCCCCACCACACATAATCCGGACTCACGCAGATTGTACCCCTACCCAGTTGGACAGAGAACTAGCTACATCCCTTCTAACCCTAACCCGAGCAGATAGTAACCCAGTTCCCGTTGACACAGCACCGTCTCCACCACAGAGCACCCAAACACAAGCAGTTAGTAAGGCAACTGCAGTGCCCAAAGCACGAGGACCACCACTCCGAACCCCAAGTTAACGCTTAAAGCAGAAGAAGAGTTGTTCTCAGGTCAGGTTCCGTAGCTATAGTTCATACTACTTTGCTCTTGCATCACTGTATTTACTCATACCAACTAATTTCAAATTTGAAGGATGCAATTGAAACTCCAATGGCGCAACAGGTATGTTTTAAACCTGTTTCTTTAACTTGTTTGCTGTTGTAACTTGCTCTATGTTGATTTCAGTTTGAATTGAATAAACAGTTATGTTCTCATGCCATGCACATTACAAGTGTTGTTATTGCTGTGTAGTTTCCCACACTTATATTCTGTCTATGCTGCTTTGTCTTAAATAGGTATGATTCGAACTGTATCTATCTTGATTTGGCAACATAAACTAGAATGATATAGACCATACAGTGAACATACTACATAGATATATGTTTGTTTCATGCTGTTATCCTGTCCACCTTACTACTGAACTGGTTTACCAAAATGAGTTTCATATACTACATTGTAAACCTATGATGTGTTTGCTTGTTTCTCCTTTAGAACGCGGATAAAATATTGGAGAAGAGTACCCCGTTATGCAATGGTAAAGGAAGTAATGCAGATCAGGTTCAAGATAGTGAGACATCCCTGTTGTTCTCCAAGAAAGCTGATAAAAACTATATTGAAGACACCGAGACAACCCCAAAGTCATGTCTTGATGTAGTGTTCGAAAGTTCTCGGCTACTACTGCTGGCACCAGCTCTTCGTACTCGCTGCCTGAATCAGTTCGGCTTCTTGAGTCTCAACTTCAAGTTGAAAGACATCGATCAGATGTTATGCGACAGGAAGCTGAAGGACTGAGGAAGTCACTGCAGAATTAAGATGCATACTTTCTGGTGCAACAGCAAGTGCTGGAGGATTTAAGCGCCAAACAAGAGAAAGTTAATAAGCTTGCTAAGCATCTTGCCAACATTATGGGTACCCAGGATATTGTTTCTTGAGCTCTTCAAGTGGTTTCAGTTCTCGACTTGTTTTGTCATGCATTTATATGTCGCTTTGTTCCCTATATTTGCACTGGTGGCGAACTTTGATGCCCAGTGGATGTAATATGTGTAATAACCGTGATAGCCTAGCGTAAGTTACTTGCTTATTTATTTTCGTTGTATTGTTCATTTGTTTTCTTGTAGTGAGTGCAGTTCTTTTTCCGCGGTTTGCTAGTGGCCGGAATAACCTAATTTTTAAACTACGCCACATTAACAATGGGCTACATATTTACTGTAGGCCTCCTACGGGCCGTAGAAACAATGGGCCTTCTAAGGTCCGTAGACACAATGGGCCTTCTACGGGGCGTAGACACAATGGGCCTTCCACGGGCCGTATCATGAATGGGCCTTCTACGGGCCGTATGATCGGTTGGCCAAACATGGGCCAATAACAGACCACATTATGGCCGTAAATGGGCTAGAGTTGAAATAGTCCGTTCATGGGCCGACCATAACAGGCCGTCGTTAATAGGCCGTATTTGATGACGCTATGAAAACGGCCCAACGTATTAACGAGCCACAAACGGGCCGACTGTAACCACGGGTTGTATTTGGCCCACAAGCTGAAAATGACAGTAACGAGCCGAAAGTAAACGAATGCTGGAAATGAGCCCAAGAATAAATGGGCCCTAAGAAGGCCGAAAGATAACATGGGCTGGAAACGGCCCAACGGAATAATGGGCCGTTAATGGGTATAAAGTGATACACTGTTCATTACGGGCCAGTTTTACCACGGGCCGTTAATGGGCCGAGGTTACTAAGGGCCTCATATGGGCCAAAAGACGTCATGGGCCATACATGGGCCGGAAGTTAAAATGGGCTGGAATTATATTGGACGGCCCAGATGACGCTACTGGGCCTAATTCGGATAGGCCGTAAACGGGCCCTGGGTTAGCGGGCTGTAAATGGGCTATATCCGAACAGGCCGTTAACAGGCTTGCCGTGGACCGGCCCGTCAACTTTTGACCAAGTCAAACGGGCCGGCCTTTTCACAGGAACGGGCCTCTGTTGGGCCGTGCCACGTGTCGATGTATCATAGGCGCTTTGGGTCCAATGAGTGGATGATGTCTGTCCCAACGGTGAGCTGACACGTGTTTCCTCCAGCCAATGATGATTTTACACGTGGAAAATCCCCATTGGTCGGTGAAAGTGCAACTATCCCTAGGTGGTTTTGGTAATTCATAACAACATATAGCTCATTGAGCTAATGCTATTCCAAGACAAATATTTCAGGAAAGCTCAATGAATGGCATGGCATGGATGATGAAAGTGCATCCCTCAAAATATTAAGGACAAAGGATTGGCTCAAGCTCAAAAGCTCAAGACTCTACATCTTACATTTTAGTGATCCAAGATCACATTGAGTCTATAGGAAAAGCCAATACTATCAAGGAGGGATGAGGTGTTGCTTAATGAGCCTCTTGCTTCAAGTGCTTAGTGATATGCTCCAAAAACCCTCAACTACTTTCTCACATCCACATATGACCTAAACCCAAAGTCAAAATCGGTCCTACCGGCTCTTTCTATCCCGCGCCACCGAGTTCAAATGTCATAGACACTGCCACAAACCCTAGGCAAATCGGTCTCACCGATAGGGATCTCGGTCTCACCGAGATGGGATTGTAATCTCTCTGTTTCCCTTCGTAACATTTCGGTCTAACCGAAGTGAGCGATCGGTCCCACCGAGATTGCAATGTAAACTCTATGTTTCCCTTTCGTAACATTTCAGTCTCACCAAAAAGAGCGAATCGGTCCCACCAAGTTTACCTGACCAACTCTCTGGTTAGCTAATTACCAAAATCGGTCTCACCGAGTTTGTGTAATCGGTCTCACCGAGATTACGTTATGCCCTAACCCTAACCATATCAGTCCTACCGAGTTGCATGTCGGTCCCACCAAAATCACTAACGGTCACTAGGTTTACTGAATCGGTCCGACCGAGTTTGTTGATTCGGTCCCACCGAGTTTGGTAAATTGTGTGTAACGGTTAGATTTTGTGTGGAGGCTATATATACCCCTCCACCTCCTCTTCATTCATGAAGAGAGCCATCAGAACAAACCTACACTTCCAACTTACCAGTTCTGAGAGAGAACCACCTACTCATGTGTTGAGGCCAAGATATTCCATTCCTACCATATGAATCTTGATCTCTAGCCTTCCCCAAGTTGCTTTCCACTCAAATCTTCTTTCCACCAGATCCAAATCCTATGAGAGAGAGTTGAGTGTTGGGGAGACTATCATTTGAAGCACAAGAGCAAGGAGTTCATCATCAACACACCATTTGTTACTTCTTGGAGAGTGGTGTCTCCTAGATTGGCTAGGTGTCACTTGGGAGCCTCCGACAAGATTGTGGAGTTGAACCAAGGAGTTTGTAAGGGCAAGGAGATCGCCTACTTCGTGAAGATCTACCGCTAGTGAGGCAAGTCCTTCGTGGGCGACGGCCATGGTGGGATAGACAAGGTTGCTTCTTCGTGGACCCTTCGTGGGTGGAGCCCTTCGTGGACTCGCGCAACCGTTATCCTTCGTGGGTTTAAGTCTCCATCAACGTGGATGTACGATAGCACCACCTATCGGAACCACGACAAAAATATTCGTGTCTCCAATTGCGTTTGAATCCTCCAAACCCTTCCCTTTACATTCTTGCAAGTTGCATGCTTTAAATTCTGCTGCTCATATACTCTTTGCATGCTTGCTTGAATTGAGTGAAGATTGCTTGACTTGTGCAAAGATAGCTAAAATCTGCCAAAGTCTAAAATTGGGAAAAGGTTAAGTTTTTAATTGGTCAAGTAGTCTAATCACCCCCCCTCTAGACATACTTCAAGGTCCTACAAGTGGTATCAGAGCTTTGGTCTCCATTTGCTTTGATTTCCATAGCTTTTGGTGGTCATAGCCTTGGTTTCACAACCTAGGAGAGTATGGCGTCTAGGAAGGGAAATTATCACCGTAGAGTTCCTTACTTTGATGGCACTAATTTTGCTAGTTGGAAGCATAAGATGAAAATGCATATTCTCGGACATAACCCCGCCGTTTGGGCTATTGTGTGTATTGGCTTGCAAGGTGAATTCTTTGATGGGAGAGAACCGAACCGTGAAGCTAGTGTGGATGAATTGGAGATGCTGCAATACAAAGCTCAAGCTTGTGATATCCTCTTCAATGGCTTGTGCCCCAAAGAATTCAACAAAATCAGCCGGCTTGAGAATGCAAAGGAAATTTCGGATACTTTGATTGATATGCATGAAGGTACCGACTCCGTCAAGGAATCCAAGTTGGATGTGCTCCAAAGTCAGCTTGACAAGTTCAAAATGAAGGATGGTGAAGGTATCGCTAAAATGTACTCTAGGCTTGCTCTTATCACAAATGAGATTGCCGGCTTAGGAAGTGAAGAGATGACTGACAGATTCATCATCAAGAAGATCCTAAGAGCATTGGATGGAAAATATGATACCGTGTGCACATTGATCCAAATGATGCCAAATTACAAAGATCTCAAGCCAACGAAAGTCATTGGAAGAATTGTTGCTCATGAGATGTCACTCAAGGATAAGGAGGAACTTCACAACAAGTCAAGTGGTGCTTACAAAGCCTCATGTGAAGCCCCCACATCATCAAGTGAGAAACAAACCTTCAATGAAGAATTGAGCTTAATGGTGAAGAACTTCAACAAATTCTACAAGAGTAGAAGCAAAGAAAGAAGCTCTAAGTCAAGGTCCTACAATGACAAAAGATCTTCTAGTCGAGAGCGCAATTGCTACAATTGTGGGAGACCCAGACACTATTCCAATGAGTGTACGACACCCTACAAAAGAAGAGAAGATTCTCCAAAAAGAAGAAGTAGAAGAGAAGAATCACCACCAAGAGAGAGAAGGAGTAGAGATGATCGTTATGAACGAAGACCCTCACGGAGAAGCAAGGATTCGGAAAGGAAGGACAAGTCATCAAAGAGCTACACAAAACGAAGACATCAAGCTCATGTTGGTGAATGGGTATCCGGCTCTGACTCCGACAATCACTCCGAGAGAAGCTTTCACTCCGACTCCGAATATACTCAAGATGAAGGTGTTGCTGGTCTAGCACTTGTGTCAACCAACTCCTACGACATATTTGATTCACCAAATGAAGGAATTGGAAGATGCTTCATGGCCAAAGGTCCTAAGGTAACACACCCCGAGTATGTTGATTTTAATAGTGATGAAGATGACTTGTTAGGTGATGATGATTTACTTATTGACAACTCTAGTGATGAATACTATGATGAAACGTCAATTAATCATGCTAATCAAGATAAAATGAATGACAATGATAAGGAGAAGATTGAGCTTCTAACTAAAGAACTAAACACTCTTAAGTTAGCTCATGAAACTATCTTCGAAGATCATCGAGAACTTTTAAGGGCTCATGAGAAGTTACGCTTTGAAAAGCTCAATCTTGAGCAAGAGCATGAGTTCTTAAAGGCAATCAATGATGATCTCCATAAGAAAAGTTCTTCTTACATTGCCAAGCGTTTACTCTTATCTACTTACATGCCTCAAGTCAAGTCTAGTAACAAGAACAAGAAAGATTCTTCCTCTAGTAGTAACAATAATAATGCTAAATCCAATATTATTGCTTCTAGTAGTTCTCTTGATTCCACTAATGATTCTCTTAGCCAAGTTACACTTGAGCAAGAAAATAGCTTATTGAAGGGAATTATAGAGAAAGGTGTTTACAAAAGCCTTGCCGGGAGTAAGCAATTCGAGGAAATTGTACGCAAGCAAGGAAGGCACCGGAAGAATCAAGGTGTTGGTTTTGAACTTAAAGTTCAATGCCAATGGAGTTGAGTGGGAAGAAGATCAATACCCCAAGACGAAGTTTGTTCCTCAACAAGAGAAGTATGATCCTACTTCCTTCAAGGGAACACAAGCACAAGATGATCTTCCACCACAAGACCACAAGAACAAAGGCAAGGACAAGCTTCAAGAGGAGATTGATGCATTTGAAGAAGCACCTAAGGCCTTGGTCAAGTGGGTTCCCAAGACTACGTCAAGTTCTACTTCATCAAGTACAACTACAACTCCAAGGATTCCCATCAAGATGATGTGGATCCCAAGAAGAAGAACTAGAGTGTTCTTGAGGGTGACTCCGCCAACATTCTTCACTCATATCATTATGGCAAGGACAAGTGCAATCAACTTCCATATCTTGCACTAGTTCAAGGAGTCACAAACCCTCATGTTGGTAAGGCAAGGGACAAGGTAACCTAATGTTTTCATGGACATCATCTTGTGTGTGCATCACTCTATGTCTATGGATATTCTTGTTTGTTCCTTGTGGGACTAACCCATGTAGGTATTGAAAGTGCAACTCACTCCAAAAGGATTGCTCCAAATGATCTATATCAACATTGAGCATCCACATCTTCAACACCTACATGAAGTCATCATCGACAAAACCCAAGGTTAGTTCATCCCTCTAAGGGGAGATCTCACATCTAGGGGGAGCTTAACTCTAAGAATTGAGTCAAAGCAACTGTAATGATGTGAACACATCAATGCATTATGTAAAAGTGGTAACCCCACTTGAGCTTAGACGATGAGTATGACCTATGATCAAATGTTCTCATTTGACTCCTAAGTCAATATACTCATATATAGATGACCTAGTCATCGCCAATTGTTTGATAGATGCTAGAATTGGTTGTGCATGCTTTGCCACATATTTCATTTGTCATTTTATTGTGTGAGCATGTTGGTTGCATATTTTACTCATTCGAGGACATCCACTTGTTGTTTTGATTGATTGGTTTCTTTTTCTTTGGCCAAGTGGATGGACAAGAATGCCTAAGAACCTTCTCTAGCTATCTACGCTTTTCTCGTCTCAAACTCTATTCATGCTACATCACAAAATTTGATCAAGTCAGATTCGATCCACTCAGTGAGGAGCACTCGAGTCCCCGATTCATCATAGACTTAAACTTCCAAAACTTCTTTGTGCTTTTCACCGACCGATTCCTCCATTTCGGTCATACCGAGATCACTAAGTCGATCTAGGTTTTCAATCTCGGTGCAACCGATTTGAACTTTTCGGTCACACCGAGTTGCTGTAATCGTCAACATTATGCATCTCGGTGCCACCGAGTCGTTCCACTCGGTCACACCGATGTTGTCGGCTATATATTCACACGGGCAAAATTTTGGAGAACTTTCTCCAAACCTCTTCGCCCGCGCATAGCTCGCTCTGCCTTCTAGGTCTCCGGATCGTCGACTTCGTCGCCAGCCGCCTCCTGCCGCTGGTCTCCGCCGTCGTCAACGGATTTCATCTCCACCGTTGCCGCCATAGAGAGTTCATCGCCGAACTAGGGTATGAACTCGATCACAGTGCTATCCTCGTCTGATTCTCAGCACATTGTGTTCATTATGATTCTTGCCACGATTGAAACACCTCTATCCAGTCAAAACAATCCTTAGAATAGATGCGATTTGAAATTTTAGGGTTAGGTTTCCGCCAAAACCATCTCGGACCCACCGAGTTGAAAACTCGGTCCCACCGATTCGGCTAACGCCATTGCACTAGTAACTCTCGGTCTGACCGAGAATTGCTAATCGGTGTGACCGATTTTAGAACTCAGTGAAACCCTAGCAGTCTCGGTGCCACCGAACTGTGACTCGGTCTGACCGAGTTCACTAGTTTAGGTTCCAAAAGCTGCTTCGATATCACCGAGTTTGAAAATCGGTTGATCCGAAATGCTTTCTGTGGAAAACTAAAACTAAGTTTTTGAACCATTTTTTTGCAAAAATCTCTGCATTTTGTGATGCTCATCCACTCTATCTCATCTATAACTATTCACAGGGTCACCAGTCAGTGTTTGTAGCATGTCAGACCAAAGTGACAGCCAGAACAAGTCAGAGGAGCAGATTCAGATGAGTGAGGGCACTAGTCCCTCTAGCAGCTCAGATGAGGGAAGCAGAAGCACTCCCACCAATTTGCCCAAAGCTGCCACCAGGACAAGGAAGAAGAGAACCTCAGAATCTGAGGATGAGGATTATGTGGCAGTAGAAGATGAGGCCATTTCAAAGAAGAAAGTGCTCAAGAAGGAGTATAGCTCAGCTGCAGTTAAGCCAGGGCTGAAGATCAAAAGGCTAGCAGGAAGACAACCCATGTCTTAAGCCAGAGCCTCCACTCAAGCATCTTTGGAATCCCAACTCAAAGAGCCTGCTGTAGAAGGAGAAAGCAAAGAAAGATAAGGCTGCCAAGATGCCAACTCAAGAGGAGGCATCTGAGTACTTTTTGAAGAGCAAGCAGGACCAGCTTGGTTACTTGATAGCATCAACTCTGAGGATTCAGAAGGGGTTGGCCACCCTAACTCAAAACCAGGAGAGCCTGGAAAGAATCATGGAACAAAAATCTATGATTTAGATGTCAAAGTAACTAAGATTCAGTCAGTTGTGGAGCAGCTACAGGATGACATGCAGGAGAGGAAGGGCAGGACAACTACTGATGCATTTGCCAGAGTGCCTCGAGCTCAGAGATCAGCTGCAGAGCCAATAACAGTCACAAGAGTCACTTCATCTGCACCAGCTACAGCTCCAGTGCAACCAGCTCCAGCACCAACTCCTTCAGCTCCATCCACATCAACTGAAGTCTTCGTCCAAGGAGCCATCTCTACGCCACCAACTGAAGACCAAGCCTGAGAGACGATATAGTACTATGCATTTTCTAGGAACTTTTTGGTAACTTGTTGCCAAAGGGGGAGAAAAATGTATAGATCATAGGCTTCGAGAGAGAGAGTTTGCTTTTGTTCTCTCTTGTCTTCTTGGTTGAACTTTGTTTGTTTTTGATTGCTTGAGATACTATGCTATTATCTGTGAGACATTGATGATCATGTGTTTGATCATAAGCTACACTTATGCTTGTTAGATGATATTATCTTACTTATCCTTATATGATCATTCACTTTGCTTGGTGATGAGTGCATGTATTCAATATTTATTATTTTGAGCGCTCCACCAAGATGTATGTGACATGGAAGAGTAACCCATGAGCCTAATTGCTTGTGCATTTGCAGTCCAAAGCAAATATTAAACTATGCACAAATTTAGGGGGAGCTCTTGCTTATCACATACTTCTCAAAGTGACGATGTTTTTCAATCTTATTATCATTTGTCAAAGCTTTGATCTATATGTTGTCATCAATTACCAAAAAGGGGGAGATTGAAAGTGCAACTATCCCTAGGTGGTTTTGGTAATTCATAACAACATATAGCTCATTGAGCTAATGCTATTCCAAGACAAATATTTCAGGAAAGCTCAATGAATGGCATGGCATGGATGATGAAAGTGGATCCCTCAAAATATTAAGGACAAAGGATTGGCTCAATCTCAAAAGCTCAAGACTCTACATTTTACATTTTAGTGATCCAAGTTCACATTGAGTCTATAGGAAAAGCCAATACTATCAAGGAGTGATGAGGTGTTGCTTAATGAGCCTCTTGCTTCAAGTGCTTAGTGATATGCTCCAAAAACCCTCAACTACTTTCTCACATCCACATATGACCTAAACCCAAAGTCAAAATCGGTCCTACCGACTCTTTCTATCTGGCACCACCGAGTTCAAATGTCATAGCCACTGCCACAAACCCTAGGCAAATCGGTCTCACCGATAGGGATCTCGGTCTCACCGAGATGGGATTGTAATCTCTTTGTTTCCCTTCGTAACGTTTCGGTCTAACCGAAGTGAGCGATTGGTCCCATCGAGATTGCAATGCAAACTCTCTGTTTCCCTTTCGTAACATTTTGGTCTCACCGAAAAGAGCGAATCGGTCCCACCGAGTTTACCTGACCAACTCTCTGGTTAGCTAATTACCAAAATCGGTCTCACCGAGTTTGTGTAATCGGTCTCACCGAGATTACGTTATGCCCTAAACCTAACCATATCGGTCCTACCGAGTTGCATGTCGGTCCCACCGAAATCACTAACGGTCACTAGGTTTACTGAATCGGTCCGACCGAGTTTGTTGATTCGGTCCTACCGAGTTTGGTAAATTGTGTGTAACGGTTAGATTTTGTGTGGAGGCTATATATACCCCTCCACCTCCTCTTCATTCGTGAAGAGAGCCATCAGAACAAACCTACACTTCCAACTTACCAGTTCTAAGAGAGAACCACCTACTCATGTGTTGAGGCCAAGATATTCCATTCCTACTATATAAATCTTGATCTCTAGCCTTCCCCAAGTTGCTTTCCACTCAAATCTTCTTTCCACCAGATCCAAATCCTATGAGAGAGAGTTGAGTGTTGGGGAGACTATCATTTGAAGCACAAGAGCAAGGAGTTCATCATCAACACACCATTTGTTACTTCTTGGAGAGTGGTGTCTCCTAGATTGGCTAGGTGTCACTAGCCTCCGACGAGATTGTGGAGTTGAACCAAGGAGTTTGTAAGGGCAAGGAGATCTCCTACTTCGTGAAGATCTACCGCTAGTGAGGCAAGTCCTTCGTGGGCGACGGCCATGGTGGGATAGACAAGGTTGCTTCTTCGTGGACCCTTCGTGGGTGGAGCCCTCCGTGGACTCAGCAAGAACTGTTACCCTTCGTGGGTTGAAGTCTCCATCAACGTGGATGTACGATAGCACCACCTATCGGAACCACGACAAAAACATCCGTGTCTCCAATTGCGTTTGAATCCTCCAAACCCTTCCCTTTACATTCTTGCAAGTTGCATGCTTTAAATTCCACTGCTCATATACTCTTTGCATGCTTGCTTGAATTGTGTGAAGATTGCTTGACTTGTGCAAAGATAGCTAAAATCTGCCAAAGTCTAAAATTGGGAAAAGGTTAAGTTTTTAATTGGTCAAGTAGTCTAATCACCCCCCCCCCTCTAGACATACTTCAAGGTCCTATAGTCGGGGCTGTTAATGGGTTATCGGATCCAAAACCGGACCCGATAGCTTCACGGCGTCCGTTACGATGGATGCCACGTGTCGGCCACCCTTGACAAAAGCACTTCTATGACGCGCGATTTATCGTCATGGAAGTGGACACTTCCGTGATGATAATTTTGGTAATGTCATGGAACACTTCTACGACAGCACATGTATGACTATCTTGATTCTGTCATAAATTCGTCATGGATGTACATGCATGAAAGAAAACGTGACCTACTGTGACAAACACGTATCATCACGGAAGTGTATTTTTTGTAGTGTTGGGTCCTTGTAATGATGTTATTAGTTGAGTCGAGAATGGTCTTGAACGAACCTGCCATGCTAGCCGAGGTGATGACGTCGCACCGATCAATGAGTTCCTCCACCGCGTCATCATTCAGATTGGGGCCAGAATAACGGGATCGTTTCCGGCCTGTTCCCTCCATGGAGAAGATGATCGAACAATGGCAGAAGGAAGGGTGAAGGCGAATGGAGGAGGGAGGAAGAGCATGCGACAACAGTTCCAAATCGAGAAGGAAAGGCGAAGAGGCGGTGGATGGTTGCCACGGTACACGAAGAGGCGCTTGGGGAGCGAACGGTTGCCACAGAGGTCACACACTGACGACAAGGGCCGAGTGAACTGCATGCGTATATCGCACACACCTTGATCTGGTTGACCGTTTCTTTTGTGTTGCCTAATCACAAACAGATCATCCGAGTGAACCGTATGCTGTGTATCGCACACGCCTTCATCTGGCTGCCCGTTTATTTTGTTCCTCCTCATCGCAAACAGTTAATTGAACTGAACCGTATGCCCTTCATCGCACAAGCAACTAAAACCTGAACCGTGTTTGATGCATCCGTCATCGCAAACGTTTTATACATTTCTGACGGTTTTTATACAGCACCGTTTACGATTATTGCATCGCACACAGTTTCTTGAAGGGTCTCTGATCGTAGTGTCGCGTTAGCAGCATCCTTCAGTAGTGCTACATGAATGATACGCCATAATAGCTTGGCGAGAGGACATTTGAGAAAAGTGATGTTGTATAGTTTTATCTTGATCACAAAAACAACATCGTTTACTGCCCTCCCATCTTCGCTTTGCCAAGTTATTCTTAGTCAGAATCACTTCTCTGTGTACAAACCACATAAATATTTCGATTCTTAAAGGTATTTTACTCTTTCAAATATGAATCGATTTCGGCATTGGATCAAAATCTAAATACATAGATTTCATGAAAATGCCCATCATTTCTATACCCCTATATAGTGTGCCAATAACTTTGAAAGATGGTCGTTGGATGAAGCCAATCCAACGGTGCAGAGATGGCAAATTCGAGCACCACTGACCGTTGGATATCATCTACATTCCACCAGATTTTGCCACATGTACAATCTAGAAGACTCCATGGTTGAACTTAATCATAATGCACAAACCTCAAAACACAAGCACTTCTCCTTTGTTCTAGAATCTTCCGTATCATAATTGCCCAAATTTTTTTCTACATGAATTGCCATTATTTGTTTTTTACTTTATGTTTTACAACGCACAATTCCATGAATCTTAAAATAGATTGGTTTTTTTTATAAAAACTAATTGATTTTGAATGAGATGAACTATAAGAATTAAACGAACATCTACGTCATGCATATATGACTCAACCAGGGCCTCCCCCATCATTCCAGCGCCACCACTCGACTGCCCATGACCCTACGGAGCCGCCCAACACCTCAAACCCGCTCGGGAACCACCGCAGCCCAGAACCCCAAACTCACCCGACGGCCACCGTCCGCTGCGGAGCTAGCCGCCGACGACTCCGTCCACCCCAGGGACTATAGCGACCACCTAAGGGACCGCCTCAACCCCCCGAGCCCGCGGATGGCCTGGGTTTCTCGAACGGTGCCGCCGTTCGCCGGCGAGGATCGCCGAAGTCCCGCCATCGCTCGGGCAGAGGAGAAGGGAGGGAGAGGCGACTGGTCAAACCTGACCAGTGGGCCCCCTGGACCCACCGTCAGTGACCCAGCGCCGGTCCACGCAGGCGTAAGTGGAGATGTAAAACCAGAGTACGCCTTCGACATGTTTAGTTTTCGAAACATTTTTCTTTTTTCTGTTTTATTTTAAAAACAGATTTGACCAAAACTTTGACTGGCTATATCTTTTAAAATAAAACTCCAAATGAGTTGATTCTTTTTCCTACTTCTCTAAAATTTAGTCTAGATTATTTTAAGATTTATTTGAAAAAAATTCAGATAACTTTTTTGTACTGTTTTAAAGCTATGTGTTAATTTGAATAATTTCAAAATTAGGTTTTTGAAGAAGAAGTCAACTTTCAAAAGGCACACCCCACTTGCATACTCTTGAAGGCAAGCATTCTGAACCCTGGTATAATATTTTTGTGTGGTGTTCGATACGGTTACAACACCACCGTGATACGGAGAACTCGTTATTTTATGTGGTGATACGATCATTGCATGAATACATATTGGAGATTTTCCTTGCTGTTGGAAATGGACATGCTTGTGATAGTGATCATCCTCGTATGCCTTTCGTGCCTACCGGAGGGAAACCGGGAAAGTCTCTGTCTTGGGTAGACCCGAGCTTGTCCCTAGTTCCTCGTCGAGACGAGTGTGTCCGGCATAGCATGATGGGGTATGATGAATGGAGATTCTGTCTGTTGGATGAAATATGTTCGTTATGCTAATCATGCAGGGAATACTTAAACCTCTTGAGTCATCCATAGATCGAGTCTTTTTCCGGTAACCCCCATACTTGTTTCGTACTACCACTTGTCCCTGCCATAGGTAGGGTACGGTTCAGTAAGTTTTCAACCCCTTTCCCAGCACACACCGTACAGAGAGGCCATGGTGGAAGATACCGGAGGCCTCCGGTAGGCATGCCACCTGGTCCGGGGGCATGGGTGTTTCGGTTGGAGCCGAAGGGGTAGCTCCCCTAGTTTGCGCGCGTTATAAATTTTGTGATCCCATGCTAAGTCGAGGTTGTAGCCTCCCCACTTAGAGTTTCGCTTAACGGGTGTCGTGGGTGATTCCAGACACCGGTAAGTTAGGCTGGTGTGTGCGGTTAGGTGCGTTTTCAATTAAAAGACCGTAGACGGAATTAGTCCCGATGGACTAAAGGAATCCGTTACTCGTGGGTAAAGAGTACACCCTCTACAGAGATTATATCTATTTGAATAGCCGTGTCCATGGTTAAGGACTACAGTTTGGGATGGGTCAAGTGTCGGTTTTAGTGTCGGTCTTCGGAGGAGAAACTGTTAAACCAGAACCTGGATCATGACTTGTGACTTGTGATGATTATGATTATTATTATTATGGACTAACCCTTTACATTATTTGAAATTATTGAGTATCCCTGAGACGGTTCTACCTCCTGGACACTCACTGTGATTATTTTCTTTATAAGCCCTTTATGTGGTGTCGCTCAGACGCCCGACTGTGGCATGCGTGTTATTTATTTACATTATAAGCCCTTTATGTGGTGTCGCTCAGACGCCCGACTGTGGCATGTGTGTTATTTATTTACATTATAAGCCCTTTATGTGGTGTCGCTCAGACGCCTGACTGTGGTATGTGTGTTATTTATTTACATTATAAGCCCTTTATGTGGTGTCGCTCAGACGCGTGACTGTGACATGTTTGTTATTTATTTACATCATAAGCCCTTTATGTGGTGTCGCTTCAGACGCCCGCCGGAGGCATGCTTGTCATTTACTATCCTTTCGGGGCGTCGCTTCAGACACCCGATCGGTGTTTTTTTATTTCCACTCTGTTATTACATATTCATGTTACATATAAATAACTTGCTCGCATGCATCAGGGATTTTATTTTTTGACTGACGTTGTGACCATAGAATATTTTAGAGTATGATTATTGTTTGTTATATTATACCCGTGTTCATAATGTTTGCGAGTACATTCAAAGTACTCACTGGCTTGTCCCTGGCTATTGTATTGGCCAGATTTCTTGCATGGAGAGGAGCGTTGCGATGACAGCCTTGGAACCTAAGCAACGGTGATAGCAGCCTCGCGAAGATAGGAGTTAACCTGGTCAGCTGTTCCTGTGGGAAATGGAGTCCCATAGACGCTGATGATCCGCAAACTACTTCCGCCATCAACCACTAGAAACCATTTGTTGTACTCATAGGCCAGAATGGTCTTGTACTACATATTTTGCATCTTGCTTGGAATTTCTGTATCAAGTTGGTACCTCATCAGCTAACAATAATCCTGGGGCTGGTGAGCACAAGGGCCATTTTCTGGAAATTAATATCCCGAAAATCCGGTCCTGACACATGTGCAGGATGACGCGGCAGCAGCTTGCGACTGGGAGAGCAGCGGCCGGTGGCGGCACGGAGAGAGCAGGAGTCAGACCTAGTCCTGGATGGGAATCTGAGAAGGTACGTTCGATATTTTTTCTATGTGAAGGGATACGTTTGATTTGGTAAAGAGAAAACAGAAAAATGCCAGAGGAGGAGGTTTCCTTTTCTTTCTCGTGCGTATGAACGGGGTGGCGGCTGCATCCATGGCTCCTTGCCCTGACCCGATCGAGTGACTGGCGGCGGCCGCATCTGGTGGAGAGAGCGAGGAGGTTATGAGAGGGAGAGAGGGAGGCAGAGGGGTGAGGCACCAGGAAGCGGAGCTCGTCGATCAGCTTCCATGCGGCGGCGGCGCAAGGAACTCTGGGCTCGAGGGTAATTGAGGAGAGGAATTGCTAACGCGAGGAGAGAGAGAAGCGCTGCTCGCTAGGGAAAGTGTGTTTCTTTGAAATCGTTTTCTAATTAATGTGGTTGAGCGATTCAAGGTAATTTTAATTAATTTAGATTTGATCTTTAGAGATTGATCCTGATTGATTCTTTCACATAAAGACTTTGGTAAATAATTTATGCTAATATGGAAAGTTCTGATCCGTTCAGATATTTTTCGTAGTGTGAGAGGGTGACGTGAAACTAAACCGATGAGGTAGAGAAGGGACAAAAAAATCAGCAAAAATAAACCGTGGATACTATTCATCAACTCAGACATTAAAAGTGAAAATAATGTGGTATTTTTTCATAATTTGGTGTTGCCAAATCTTAAGCGTGCAATTCACGTGTACCTTAGTACGATAGTTTCCAATCAATTGTATCAGGCCCAACTATCTCGGCCCGTTTGGCCAGCTTTGGTTGGAGCTGAAGCCTCTCCCTTCCTCGTAGCAGTCGTCCGCCGTGCTCCCTGGCGGCGGCGCACAACACCTGTTCGACGGAACGCCGCTCCGGGGCGGGAAGCTTCGACCATGACGAGCGGTGAGGACCGCATCAGCGCCCTCCCAGAGGACATCCTCCACCACGTGCTCCGCCTCCTGCCGGCTCATGAGGTGGTGCAGACGTGCTTGCTCGCCCGGCGCTGGCGCGGCGTCTGGAGGTCCGTGCCCACCCTCCGCTTCACCGGGGCCAAGGGGTGGGGCAGCGCCGACATGTTCGCCCAATTTGTGGACCAGTTGCTCCACCTCAGGTGCGAGGGCGACGGTCCGCCTCTGGATTCCTGCGATTTCGACTTTGATTCCGACGGATTCATGCTGTTGCCCGCTAAGGAGTGGCATCTGAGCAACTGGCTCTGGAAAGCCCTTCCTCGTGTTCGGGCTCTCCGGCCCCTGGCTGCCGAGGCAGCCGCCGCTCCTGGCGGCCTCCGCCATGCCCTTCGCCCGCTGACCGCCAAAGATCGATCGAACTTACATCCGGATCATATTCAAGATCTTATGTTGAGCAGATAGTACAATGAGGGATAATAGACCTTCCGGGAGCAAGCAGCATTGAGATGCTGCAACATGCACAAAGAAAGCAGGGTTATGGATCCAACGCCTACTTGAGCGAGGATGGGTCATACTCTCAGGCTCAGGACAACTATGCCCCCTCGTACCACCAGAACGGGAAGGCCCCTGATTTCCACGCCGAGGAGCCGAGGCCGCTGGCATACAGCAGCGGCGTTGTGGAAAGGCCGCTGCCGCCTCAGCACCAGTGGGTGCCCCCTCAGCCTCCAGGTGTTGCCATGCCAGAAGCGGCGGCCGCCATCCGTCAACAGAAATCCCTTACGAAGCAACCGTCCAGCGACATGTCCGAGGCGACGGTGAGGCTGCCGGCTGCTGCGTGCGGCCTCCTTGCGCAACCTCCTCAACACCGTGATGGTCTGCAGCTGCCGCCCTCCGTTGCCCTTGCACAGGCGACAGACTCGATCTCGTCCGCTCGTCCGGGATCTTGGGCATGCGGTTTCCCCACAAACGGGCATGATGTTTTCTCATGGGCAAGACCTCAAAGTCTGCGACATTGGCGGTTGGGGGGGCGCACCCTTCCTCGACAGGAGCGGACCGCGCAACACCACTGCATTCTGCTGCCGGCCGCTGCGAGGGCGCCTCCGCTGGTCGCTCTTGCCACCACTTCCAGGTGGCCATACACATGCACTGCTGGCGTCCGGATGGTGTCCATGGGATCCGTGTGGTTGTACACGCACGTCCGATGTGTGGAGGGTGTCCACTTTTTGTTAAGGAGTCCAAAATAAAGCGTCCCAGTCTATTTCAGGTTGAGAGTAATAAAACAAGCCGAGATGTAAAAGGCTTGTTTTTAGGTGTTAGGTTTGTGTTGCGTCGAGTCATGGTTATAAGTTGGTTAGGCTGCAGCTCGAGGACAAGCTGCATGTCCGTGTGGGGTGTAGTGTTAGAGTATGTAATGGGCCTAATGGGCCCATTAGTCTTAGGGTTAATTAGAGATAAGGGTCGCTTGCTTAGGGGTCAAGTAAGCCTTGCTTGGGAGTCAAGTAAACCTCTCTATATAAAGAGAGGAGATGTATCAATCTAATCAAGCAAGAATTAAGAAGGAAATCCCTTCCCTCTTGCTCGGCCGTGGGCAAAAAGGCCCCCGGCCGGCCCTCTCCCGCCCTCCTTCTAGCAGCGCCATAACAATCAGGTAATAATGGATGGTCATTTTAAATGATACACATGAGCTATCCAGCTTAAAATCTATACCTCAGAAAGTTGAAGGGTAAGCTTCTCCAAAATTGGTGAGTGTTGGAGAAAGCAAATTAGTGCATTGTGGTCAGCAGCCAAACACCAATCATTTAGTAGCAAAGTCTTTAACTTGGTAAATGTAGGGCACCACTTCAAATCCCTGTTGAGAACAGTCTTGGGAAAGTGCAAAAGGGACGGATCAAATTAGGAACCTTTTGGCCTTTGAAGTACAAAGTACAATCAGCTGATGTTAGAGTATGTAATGGGCCTAATGGGCCCATTAGTCTTAGGGTTAATTAGAGATAAGGGTCGCTTGCTTAGGGGTCAAGTAAGCCTTGCTTGGGAGTCAAGTAAACCTCTCTATATAAAGAGAGGAGATGTATCAATCTAATCAAGCAAGAATTAAGAAGGAAATCCTTCCTCTTGCTCGGCCGTGGCAAAAGGCCCCGGCCGCCCTCTCCCTCCTCCTTCTAGCAGCGCCATAACAATTTGGTATCAGCTAGCTTGCTCGATCATGTTCGCCGCCGCCTCCTCAACACTTCCGCCGCCGATCGCCACGCCGCCTCGTCCTCACACCGGAGGAGATGACCGGTGTTGTGTGACCTAACCCTCGTGGTCCAGACATCCAGCTCTACTTGACCGGATCCTACGGGCTGCCGCCGCCGCCACCACCGGGCCGTCATGGCTGCCGTGGCAGCCGCCCGGCCTGGCGGCCTCCGCCGCGTTCGCCGGGTTGCTGCAGCCCCAGCTGCAGTTTCGCCGCCACCCGCCACCACCGGGCCGCCCTTGCTGCCATGGCAGCCGCCACTTTGCCGGACTCCGCCCGTCGCGCCCGCCCGCTGCAGCAGCAGCCACGGCTGCCGAGGCAGCCGCCGCTCTGGCGGCCTCCGCCATGCCCTTCGCCCGCCATGACCGCCAAAGACCGATCGAACTTACATCTGGATCATATTCAAGATCTTATGTTGAGCGAGATAGTACAACGAGGGATAATAGACCTTCCGGAGCAAGCGTGCATTGGAGATGCTGCAACATGCACAAAGAAAAGCAGGTTATGGATCCAACGCCTACTTGAGCGAGGATGGGTCATACTCTCAGGCTCAGGACAACTATGCCCCCTCGTACCACCAGAACGGGAAGGCCCCTGATTTCCACGCCGAGGAGCCGAGGTCACCGCATACAAAGAGCGGCGTTGTGGAAAGGCCGCTGCCGCCTCAGCACCAGTGGGTGCCCCTCAGCCTCCAGGTGTTGCCATGCCAGAAGCGGCGGCCGCCATCCGTCAACAGAAATCCCTTACGAAGCAACCGTCCAGCGACATGTCCGAGGCGACGGTGAGGCTGCCGGCTGCTGCGTGCGGCCTCCTTGCGCAACCCTCCTCAACACTGCATGGTCTGCAGCTGCCGCTCCTCCAAGTTGCCCTTGCATTGCGCGATGACCTTGATCTCGTCCGCTGCGCCGGGATCTTGGGCATGCGGTTTCCACAAACGGGCATGCTGTTTTCTCGCGGCGATGACCTCAAAGTTCGCGACATTGGCTGTTGGGGGCGCACCTCCTCGACAGAGCGGACCGCGCAACACCACTGCGATTCTCGCCGCCGCGCGCGAGGGCGCCTCCGCTGGTCGCTCTTGCGACCACTTCCGTGTGGACATACACATGCACCGCTTTCGTCCGGATGGTGTCCATGGGATCGGTGGTTGTACACGGCACGTCCGATGTGTGGAGGGTGTCCACTTTTGTTAAGGAGTCCAAAATAAAGCGCCCCAGTCTATTTCAGGTTGAGAGTAATAAAACAAGCCGAGATGTAAAAGGCTTGTTTTTAGGTGTTAGGTTTGTGTTGCGTCCGAGTCATGGTTATAAGTTGGTTAGGCTGCAGCTCGAGGACAAGCTGCATGTCCGGTGGGGTGTAGTGTTAGAGTATGTAATGGGCCTAATGGGCCCATTAGTCTTAGGGTTAATTAGAGATAAGGGTCGCTTGCTTAGGGGTCAAGTAAGCCTTGCTTGGGAGTCAAGTAAACCTCTCTATATAAAGAGAGGAGATGTATCAATCTAATCAAGCAAGAATTAAGAAGGAAATCCCTTCCCTCTTGCTCGGCCGTGGGCAAAAAGGCCCCCGGCCGGCCCTCTCCCGCCCTCCTTCTAGCAGCGCCGTAACAAATATAGGCTGTAAGACTCTTTGAGAGGTAAGCAATAAAGATAGTTCTATCATATTGCCCGGCTCCAGAGGAGCCGGAAACCCTAGCCGCACCAAACCCTAGCCGCCTCCCTGCTTGCGCCGTCGCCACCAATCCGCAAGGACGGCGCCTCGCCGCCGGCCGCCGCGCTCCAGCCCTCGCCCACCTCCCTCCTTTCCCTATAGCCTACGCCCTCGGCAGGGCAAAACCCTAGCTCCTAACACCTTGGTATCATCCATCTCAGGTTCGACTATGTCATCACCACCACCATCGCCGTCGCTGCCTCTGGCCACCACCACCGCCGCCGCGTCCTCACCTCTCGCCACGGGACCGCTGGATCTCCTCCCCGACGCATTCACCGGCCTGCCACCGGGCCCCACCACCGAACCGCCGCCGTCTACATCAACGCTGCCGGCCAACTACACCCCGGAGGCCATGGCAGGGGTCCTCAACGATCTGGTGCTCGCGGTCCAGGGCATCCGGCTCTTCCTCGCCAGCCCGTACGGGCCGCCACCGCCACCCCAGCCACCCGCGCCCTCCCCACCGGCGCTCCCGTGGTACTCGGTGCCCGCCGCCCTCGCCGGCGGCTACCCGGCACCCCAGCAGTCCGTCGCCCGGTGTCGGCTTGGCAGCCTTTGGGCCGCCCAGCCACCACGGCATCGGTCGCGCCCCAGCCCGGCCTCGCCTCACTGCCCGCCCAGAGTCGCGGCATCGGCAGCGCCGCCCGCACCGTGGCCGCCTGGCCCGCCCGGTCCCCTCCACGCCGCCGCACCGGCTCCCACGCCACCGCCGCCCCCACGACGCAGCACCGATGCAGCAGCGCCCGGTGCGGCAGCTCCACCAGCGCCACCACCATCAACAGCACCACCACCACGCCTCGGGCCACACGGTCGGCCCGCACCAGTGCGATTTCGCCGTCCCCATCGCCGATCCCCGCGTGGGCGACCGGCTCGTCTTCGGGCCCGGTATACTCCACGGCGCCGGAACACCCGACGCCCTCCCTACGGATTGATCACCCCTCCAGCTCGGTGAACTACGCCCCGGCGCTTCCTGACCAGGCATACGCGCTGCCGGCGACGGCGGCCGTTCCCGGGCACGGCGGGCCGACGCCTTCGCCGCCAAGCTGGACTTCGCCACCTCACGAGGGCACGGAGGACCCCTCAACTGCTCTCAACCAGGCGAGCAGTTCTTCGAGGGAAGCGGACGCCGCCGGATCGCACTCGCTCGCGGCCCTATCATCTTCGAGGCGCGCGCGCAGACTACGTACTACGCCTCGAGCAGGACGAGGCGGCATGCCACCATGGGAGCGCTTTGGGAGCTCTGTCTCCTCCGGTTCGGGCCTCCTATCCGCGGGAGCCGACCGGCGCCCTCGCCGCTACCTTTCACATCCAAGGTGCAGACTACGCCGACCGCTCCCGTTCCTGGCGTGCCACGCGCCGGGCGTCTCCGCGACTCAGCGCGCGAGTTATTTGTGGGCGGTCTACGGACCATATTCGCGGACGCCGAGCTCCGTGATCCCCGACCTTCAAACGGCCATGTACTACGCCTGTGCGTTCGAGCGCCGCTGGTGGCTATTCAGCAGACTCATCGTCCCGGGCGCTGCTCGCTACCTTCGCCGGATTCTGCCCAGGGCGGCCTGCGCGAGCTTCGCGGCACCTCGCGCGACACGCGCACGCCTGCTCCGCCGGCTCACCTCAGCCGAGATACACGAGCGTCGCCGCCAAGGGTTGTGCTTCAACTGCGATGAACCCTACACGCCTGGCCACGCCTGCCCACGACTCTTCTACCTGGAGGTTGCAGACTACATTCCGGAGGACGCCGCCGACCTGGCCGCCCCAAATGTCGAGAAGGTGTTTGACGCTGGTTGATCGCCTCGAGGAGTTCCGCACGAAGTTTCCCCGTTACAGCTCGAGGACGAGCTGTTTGTGCAAAGGGAGAAGTGTTATGGCGGTTCGGTTTAGCTAGGCCCACCGGCAATCTTAGCCCACAAGTTATCTTAGGATTTATTCTTATGCAAGTTATTTAGATTATAAATCTAGGCTGTAAGACTCTTTGAGAGGTAAGCAATAAAGATAGTTCTATCATATTGCCCGCCCGGAGGAGCCGGAAACCCTAGCCGCACCAAACCCTAGCCGCCTCTTGCGCCATCGCCACCAATCCGCAGGGACGGCGCCTCGCCGCCGGCCGCCGCGCTTCAGCCCTCGCCCACCTCCCTCCTTTCCCTATAGCCTACGCCCTCGGCAGGGCAAAACCCTAGCTCCTAACACCTTGGTATCTTCCACTCAGGTTCGACTATGTCATCACCACCACCATCGCCGCCGCTGCTCGCCACCACCGCCGCCGCCGCCCTCACCTCTCGCCACGGACCGCTGGATCTCCTCCCGGCGCATTCACCGCCTGCCACCGGGCCCCACCACTGAACCGCCGCCGTCTACATCAACGCTGCCGGCCAACTACACCCCGGAGGCCATGGCAGGGGTCCTCAACGATCTGGTGCTCGCGGTCCGTGGCATCCGACTCTTCCTCGCCAGCCCGTCGGGCCGCCACCGCCACCCCAGCCACCGCGCCCCCCACCGGCGCTCCGTGGTACTCGGTGCCGCCCGCCCGCCGGCGGCTACCCGCACCCCAGCAGTCCGTCGCCCAGGTGTCGGCTTGGCACGACTGGCCGCCCAGCCACCACGGCATCGCCGCGCCCCAGCGCCGGCCTGGCCTCACCGCTCGCCCCAAAGAGCAGCATCGGCAGCCGCCGCACCGCACCGTGGCGGCCTGGCCCGCCCGGTCCCTCCACGCCGCCGCACCGCTCCCACGCCACCGCCGCCCCCACGACGCAGCACCGATGCAGCAGCGCCGGTGCAGCAGCTCCACCAGCGCCACCGCCATCAACAAGACCACCACCACGCCTCGGGCCACGGGTCGGCCTCGCACCAGTGCGCTTTCCGCCGTCCCCATCGCCGATCCTCGCGGGGCGGCCGCTCGTCTTGCCCGGTATACTCCACGGCGCCGGAACACCCGACGCCCTCCCTACGGATTGATCACCCCTCCAGCTCGGTGAACTACGCCCCGGCGCTTCCTGACCAGGCATACGCGCTGCCGGCGACGGCGGCCGTTCCCGGGCACGGCGGGCCGACGCCCCCTCGCTTCGCCAAGCTGGACTTCGCCACCTACGAGGGCACGGAGGACCCCCTCAACTGGCTCAACCAGTGCGAGCAGTTCTTTCGAGGGCAGCGGACGCTCGCTTCGGATCGTACCTGGCTCGCGTCCTATCATCTTCGAGGCGCGGCGCAGACCTGGTACTACGCCCTCGAGCAGGACGAGGGCGGCATGCCACCATGGGAGCGCTTTCGGGAGCTCTGTCTCCTCCGGTTCGGGCCTCCTATCCGCGGAGCTGATCGGCGGCCCTCGCCGCTACCTTTCACATCCAAGGTGCAGGACTACGCCGACCGCTTCCAGTTCCTGGCGTGCACGCGCCGGGCGTCTCCGCGACTCAGCGCCGAAGTTATTTGTGGGCGGTCTATCGACCATATTCGCGGACGCCGAGCTCCGTGATCCCCGACCTTCAAACGGCCATGTACTACGCCGTGCGTTCGAGCGCCGCGGTGGCTATTCAGCAGACTCATCGCCCCGGGCGCTGCTCGCTACCTTCGCCGGATTCTGCCCAGGCCGGCTCGCGCAAGCTTCGCGGCACCTCGCCGCGACAGCTGCACGCCTGCTCAGCCGGCTCACTCAGCCGAGATACTCGAAGTCGCCGCCAAGGGTTGTGCTTCAACTGCGATGAACCCTACACGCCGCCACGCCGCCCACGACTCTTCTACACGGAGGTTGCGACTACATTCCGGAGGACGCCGCCGACCTGGCCGCCCCAGCTGTCGAGAAGGTGTTTGACACTGGTTGATCACCTCGAGGAGTTCCGCACGAGTTTCCCCATGTTACAGCTCGAGGACGAGCTGTTTGTGCAGGCGGGGAGAAGTGTTATGGCCGGTTCGGTTTAGCTAGGCCCACCGGGCAATCTTAGCCCACAAGTTATCTTAGGATTTATTCTTATGCAAGTTATTTAGATTACAAATATAGGCTGTAAGACTCTTTGAGAGGAAAGCAATAAAGATAGTTCTATCATATTGCCCGGCTCCAGAGGAGCCAGAAACCCTAGCCGCACCAAACCCTAGCCGCCCCCCTGCTTGCGCCGTCGCCACCAATCCGCAAGGACGGCGCCTCGCCGCCGCCAGGCCCAGCCTCGCCCACCTCCCTCCTTTCCCTATAGCCTACGCCCTCGGTAGGGCAAAACCCTAGCTCCTAACTTGTTATGGCGCTGCTAGAAGGAGGGCGGGAGAGGGCCGGCCGGGGGCCTTTTTGCCCACGGCCGAGCAAGAGGGAAGGGATTTCCTTCTTAATTCTTGCTTGATTAGATTGATACATCTCCTCTCTTTATATAGAGAGGTTTACTTGACTCCCAAGCAAGGCTTACTTGACCCCTAAGCAAGCGACCCTTATCTCTAATTAACCCTAAGACTAATGGGCCCATTAGGCCCATTACATACTCTAACACTACACCCCACCTGGACATGCAGCTTGTCCTCGAGCTGCAGCCTAACCAACTTATAACCATGACTCGACGCAACACAAACCTAACACCTAAGAACAAGCCTTTTACATCTCGGCTTGTTTTATTACTCTCAACCTGAAATAGATCGACGCTTTTATTTTGGACTCCTTAACAAAAGTGGACACCTCCACACATCGGACGCAGCACGTGTACAACCACCTGGATCCCATGGACACCATCTGGACGAAAGCAGTGCATGTGTATGGCCACCTGGAAGTGGTCGCAAGAGCGACCAGCGGAGGCGCCCTCGCAGCGGCCGGCGGCAGAATGCAGTGGTGTTGCGCGGTCCGCTCCTGTCGAGGAGGGGTGCGCCCCCCCAACCGCCAATGTCGCAGACTTTGAGGTCACTGCCCGCGAGGAAAACAGCATGCCCGTTTGTGGGGGAAACCGCATGCCCAAGATCCCCGACGCAGCGGACGAGATCGAGGTCTGTCGCACAGCGAAGGGCAACTTGGAGGAGCGGCAGCTGCAGACCATGCAGTGTTGAGGAGGGTTGCGCAAGGAGGCCGCACGCAGCAGCCGGCAGCCTCACCGTCGCCTCGGACATGTCGCTGGACGGTTGCTTCGTAAGGGATTTCTGTTGACGGATGGCGGCCGCCGCTTCTGGCATGGCAACACCTGGAGGCTGAGGGGGCACCCACTGGTGCTGAGGCGGCAGCGGCCTTTCCACAACGCCGCTGCTGTATGCCAGCGGCCTCGGCTCCTCGGCGTGGAAATCAGGGGCCTTCCCGTTCTGGTGGTACGAGGGGGCATAGTTGTCCTGAGCCTGAGAGTATGACCCATCCTCGCTCAAGTAGGCGTTGGATCCATAACCCTGCTTTTGCTGTGCATGTTGCAGCATCTCCAATGCCTGCTTGCTCCCAGAAGGTCTATTATCCCCTCGCTGTACTATCTGCTCAACATAAGATCTTGAATATGATCCAGATGTAAGTTCAGTCGGTGCTGGCGGCTGTAGCGGGCCGAAGGGCATGGCGGAGGCCGCCAGGAGCGGCGGCTGCCTCGGCAGCCAGGGCTGCTGCTGCAGCGGGCCGGCGACCGCGGCGGAGTCCGGCAAAAGTGGCGGCTGCCATGGCAGCAAGGGCGGCCCGGTGGTGGCGGGTGGCGGCGGAAACTGCAGCTGGGGCTGCAGCAACCCGGCGAACGTGGCGGAGGCCGCCAGGGCCGGCGGCTGCCACGGCAGCCATGACGGCCCGGTGGCCCATTACAGACTTACTTCACACATCAGCTGATTGTACTTTGTACTTCAAAGGCCAAAAGGTTCCTAATTTGATCCGTCCCTTTTGCACTTTCCCAAGACTGTTCTCAACAGGGATTTGAAGTGGTGCCCTACATTTACCAAGTTAAAGACTTTGCTACTAAATGATTGGTGTTTGGCTGCTGACCACAATGCACTAATTTGCTTTCTCCAACACTCACCAATTTTGGAGAAGCTTACCCTTCAACTTTCTGAGGTATAGATTTTAAGCTGGATAGCTCATGTGTATCATTTAAAATGACCATCCATTATTACCTGATTGATTATTATTTTATTTGTGTGTGTGTTAGGGACCTTCATATGTAGCTGAAGCAGAAGGAATATACAAACCATTGGGACAGTCAGTTGCATCCAACTGTCTTAAGATTGTTGAAATCAAATGTGCAAATGTTGATAAAAAGGTTCACCAAATTTTGAAGATACTGACTACTTATGGCATACACCTTGAGCAAATTAGTGTCCAACAAACTAGCAGAATTCCTGGATCTGGATGTGAGTTAAACTGTTGGCACTCTTCAAGCTACTTATATTTCCATTTGTTGTTGTGTTTATGCGCTATACAGCAGTCAGTGAAGAAAATCTCAAACTAATTAGTACACTATAGTTAGAAATTTGGGTGTGTGTGGAGAAACGTTGAGCAGGGACTGATGTTAAGACTCCCATATTTGATGAAGACGTAGTGAAAGATACTCCCTCCGTAAAGAAATATAAGAGCGTTTAGATCACTACTTTAGTGATATAAACATTCTTATATTTCTTTACAGAGGGAGTAACAATCTATTGCATGTTTGTAAGGAAAATGGACAGGAGCTCCTGGGTGCTCCATCCCCCTATATGAATATCAAATTCAACAAATACCAGAAAAATTCAAAAAGGTCCATGTTTGTAACTGCTAACTGGCTTTATTATCCAAAAACCTATACCATCAATTTGGATTTTGGATTGAACTACTCTGTATGCGCAAGTTAGTTAGTAACAATTACACATCAAGCAATTCCAAGTCTATTATGTATTGGCATTATATAGCAGTTGCAGATTAACGACTGGTCCCAGTACTCTTGGTAGACAACAGGTGAATGGTATCATTTATCCAGCTGTTTCGATTGAGCCTGCTGCCATCTAGATGCTTTACAAACTAGCATGTGACTATCTTGCTCTTCTTATTTTACAATTTCCCTTGTGAATGTTGCGTATCATTCTGTCCCTTACTTTTTAGCTGACAGCTCACAACAAATAACATATAAATTATTTTGGCAATTTTTAACTCCGTACTATTGCCCTCTGTAATCGTTTATGAATCCTGTTATGTACGATGTTACATGTTAAATAACCATAAAGAAGCAAAAATATTACCATCTTATTTTAGTGAAGTTAGTCCCACTTTTACAATATTTTGATAGAAAAAAGTATGTTACAAGTGAAGCTCTTATTAGAAGATAATATACATGTCTCCATATTATTTGCAAAGCATTGAAAATTACCATTTGTTTGTAGTAGGTTCTGTCTGAATTGATTCTTTGTCTTTCTTATCTTGCAGGTTTCAATTTTGTTTGCACTGGTTTCAGCTAAAACTAGAGGTACGAACATATGGACTGTTCTTAGATTTAGGTCTCTTTAATTTTTTAGAAATGCATGGAGCAAGTTTTGGGTAGTGTTGTGTAGTTGTGTCACTCTTGATTAAGTTGGATTAACCATTCCAATCTTCTACTCCCTTCGATCCATATTAATTGTCGCTCACTTAGTACAAACTTTAGTACAAAGTTGTACTAAGTCAGCAATAATTAATGTGGATCGGAGGGAGTACAATGCAACTCTGTTAGAATACTTGCAATATCTAGCGTAGATGTTCACTCATTCTGCTCCATACATTGACGCAATATGTGCATATATAAATGAAGGAAAGGCAAAAAAAAAAAAATGCTTGCTGTTTAAAGTTTGGATGTACACCAGTTGAAGAACAATTTGTCGTTATTCCTAGACCCAATGATGAAAACAGGGGAAAATAATTGAAGTACATAACTACAAGACTCTCCTCAACCATAACCTAAGTGCCCTCATTTTTTTGTATTTATGCTGCAATGTGGCATCATTATTTTCGTTCAGTAGTTTATACCAATAGTCGATCAGTTACACATCGTGAATAATACCAATGGAAGAAGGGTCAGGTGGTCTTATGCACTGAAAATATGCCGCGCTCCTGTGGCCAACCTTTTAAGATTTTCTTGGAATGAACTCAACAAACCACCAAACAGCTGATCAACAGATTTCGTTGTCCAGAAGGTATAATTCCCATTCCAGAAGCATGACCACAAATTTGACCAAATAAATGTTGCTAGGAAAGTAGACACATCAACAACAGGTGATCGACAGATTCAGCGGCATGCACCATAAAAGTCACAGGCATTGCTACCTTTCCATCCATTTTGAGCTTATTATCCTTATTTAAACTCTCCATTCCTCAAAGAAATTATTTTTCAGCGGCAGTCAAAATTCATACATGGTTTTGAATAGGTGAAAGACAGATTTGAGTTGTCAGAGCTGGATAATAGGAATGTATTGAAACCTTGCCCTTTAGATCCTAACATTAATATCAAGCTCTCGTGTTTCTTTTTTAAATGCACTTCAGCGCATTCCTTTTATAACTGTTGGATTGTTAATTAGAGATATCTGTCTTCTGGTGATCTCAATATATATGCTTGTCTAGGTACAAATGACGTCATACTGGCTAACGGCAAGAAGCTACCCACGTTCTCAAGGCGGCCAGCTCCACCGGAGGAGAGGAGCTGCTCATGGTCGTTCACAAGGCCCTTGTTGCTGCTCACCATCGTCCCAAAGCCCTATCCCTTTTGTACTCCATACCACTCCTCTGCTAAACAATTTCCCGTGGCTCGTGAACTTTGTCGAGAGTTATTCTAATTTTCTGAGTATGTGATAAAATGGATGCATCAATCTTAACATTAGGTTCAGTCTACGACTGTCCATTCAAGCAGAAATAATAACACGTCTCTGAAAAGGCAAAAGCTCACCACTAAAAATTCAGAAGTCATGCACATAATAAACTTTTCCTTTGTGGTTTTCAGATATTTATTTTTTGGGTGTGTGTATGCCCATCTGTACTCTATTTTTTCTTTGTGTGTGTTTTCTCATTTTTCCAAGACAAACTGGACCTCCATTCATCATCCGAAGTAGAAAGGTGAACATGCCGTAGCCAGTGAAAACTCGCAATCCTATTGTAATCTCTTTCTTGTGTACTCCCTCTATAAAGAAATATAAGATTGTTTAGATTAGTATTTTAGTGATCTAAACGCTATTATATTTCTTTACAGAAGGAGTATAACCAATCTTCAAAGTATCGCTCGTGAGTAAACCTCTCTCGGTCTGCTGCCCCTGAAAAAATGGGTCCATTCCAGCTGCTGTGTAGTCCTTCGAAGAATCTAGGTGATTGATAGCCCATACTAACTGAAGTTGCTGAGCTGGTACCTAATAAATATTCATTCTCGTGCAGACACAAGTTTTTTTGTTTGAAAGGTCGTGCGGAGACAAGTAAGCAACAACACTGCTCTGTTTAGATCATTAGACGGGAGAAAGAACTCAAGGGATTATAACGCTTGAGCAAGATCGTGATCCAAAACGGCAACGGCCAACATGTGCACTTGGCGAAGCAACTTCGGTAAGATAACCAACCAACCCCCCCCCCCCCCCCCTCCCTACCTGCCCCAAATGCCCCGGACGGCTGTCCAAGTCAGTGAATATGGACGAAAAGAAACACCATCCAACCGTGCGCACCATTTACGACCCAAACGTCCGGACTGACAGACACACCCCATAACCAACCCAGATCTGGGGTGGATATGCGGACGCCCGGTCTAACCGGCACTCCCGGTAACCAGCCCAAATATCGGGCGGGTATGGACGCCCGGACGCGCCTGCCACGTCGGATCCAACCCACGCTGGCCCACCCGACCCCATATAAAATGGACCCTATCTGCACTCCGGCCAAAACCCTAGCCGCATTCCACTCCACTCCCCTCCCCTCCCACACTACCAAGCTCCTCTCCGGCGTTCTCCTCCATGACGGCGCCTGGATCCGACTCCGACATGTTAGGATCCGAGGACTGGGGGCTCATCCCTTGCAGCCCCGAGGAGCATATGGCCGTCCGCGCTGCTCTCCGACGCTCCCAGGAGCAGTGCGCCCTCCCGCGGTCTTCAGCGAGCCGGCGGGGATCCGTCCGGGGCCAAAGAATCTTGTCGCGCATCGCCGGTAGCAATCACCACTTCCGCATTGTGCAACCTCGCCATGACGGCACAACCTTTTAGGTGGCACCTCATCCCCGCGGCGTCGGGTGCCGAAGAGGCCATTTGTGCATCCATGACTAGAAGAGAATCCGAACAGGAGGGGCGGCATGCCCGCCACGCGAAGCTTCAGGCATGACTTCAAGCGAAGGCGGCTGCCGCAACCCTTCCGGCGCAAGCAACCACAACAGCTTGCGACACGGAGGAGGCTTCGGCTGCCTGGGAGGCGGTGTCGGAGGAATCCTTTCGTGCCCGCATAGCCGAGAAGTGGCGGAGGAGGGCAGTCACAGCGATGGCAAAAGACCAAAGCTGGGCGGTCTGCACCATGGCCGGACTGCCCCCAAAGGAGGAGAAAAGACAAGAACGGTGACGGATCGGACAACTCTGGCAGTGAGCAGATCCGCTTCGATCCGTTCTGCGTCTTCGCCCGCTACTGTTGCAAGGACAACGGGAAGGGCAAGGGCGGCCATGGATGAACTTCTCCGGTCTTTGTTTCATTCGTAGTTAGTAGAGCACGTCAATTTTTGGTAGTCCGATGGCATGTGTTTATCTACGTACGACGTTGCATGAGCTAATATGGATTTGAGTATTCAGTTTAGATGCATCCGGTTGTGGAGGAGCAATTTTGTGTGTTGTTCGGTCACTGCCCGCGGATGCGTCCGTGCGCGTCCGCGGACGTTTGGGGACGGAAATTTGGTACTTGTGGTTGTAGATGCCCTGATGTGGTGTAGAATGTAGAGTGGAATTATGTCACGCCTCCTTCCGGTATGATGGCAGCGAGTCACCAGGCCCCACCTCTATGACCATTGGCAGAGTGTGAAGCAAAATCAAGGGAGGAACAAACTAGATCACAGATAAGATATAGCCACGGAGATTGGAGAAGTCGGGGGATTAGAAGAAGAGAGATTATCAAGAGGACTATGCCGAATTTCTCATGGAAGGGGGGGGAGGGGTCAGGGCCCAGGATGGTCACGCCGATGCTCCGCCAGTGTCTATGATGAGTGGGCCAGCAAAGAGAAGGGGGGCTAACTTAGCGTGTGTTGCTGAAAAGCACATTTGGGGCACTGCAGATCGACGCCCTCACGTTCCCTTTTTCCCCGCCGCCGATCCTTCCTCTCCTCCGGCTCCCATTCCCATTATCTCCGGCCATGCTCGTCGCGGCCAGATAACCTTTGATGGTTGCGGCTGCAGTCGCCTCTGGCGCCGGCCCTTCTCAAAATGCAAGTGGCACTTATACTATATTTTGGTGTGATGACAGTGTGGTTAGTTGAACTAATATCGGTTACTAAAGTTTATCTTAGGATATTGGTTCCAAGTGCTTTGTGATGGAGATGTGCGGCCCCCCAATTCAAAAAGGTCAAAGGCGTGGTCTTCCGGCGAATCGAAGGTCTAGTTTTTGGTTTGCTTCGAGTCATAGGAAAGACCACACTATCAAGAGGGGTTTGTGTGGATGTAAGTTATGTGGGAATACCTTTGCCGAACCATATACACTAGCCTACCCATTCCTACCACCTAAAATCCTAAGTTTGTGTGCTTGTGGTACTCAGAAAGCTTATAACAGGAAGTTACTGGGTACCCGTGCGCACGCAGTACCCCGTTCGCACGGGTATTTTGACCCCCGTGCGCACGGGGTGGTGTGAAAGTCTCTGAGTACCCCATGCACACAGGCTGACTTAGCCCGTGCGCATGGGGTCCAACGGGCAGAAATCCCCACCCGGCCAAGAACACTATAAATAGCCCCTACTTCCACCTCCAACCCTTAACCCTAATGTCTTGTTGAGCTCCACCATTGCTACACCTCATTTTTCTCAATACTCTCAATCCCTCCACCTAAACTTGTTGAAACTTTGAGGATTGGGAGAGCAAGACCCGATCTACATCTTGACCAAACCAAATTGCGTTCCCCGCAACGTTTGTTCCCCATTGACTTGTTACTCTTGGAGCTTGGGCTCCTAGGCGGTTAGAGGTTCCTCCAGAAGCTTCCTTGCTTGTGGTGTGCTCTGGAGAAGTTTGTAAATGTGTGGTGGTCGCCTTCAAGACCAACCCCGAGTGATTCGACGCTCATCCGTTGGGGGTGACTCGAAGGAGATTACGGTGAGCCTTCGGTGGAGTTCCGCAAGCTTTGGCTTTGGCACCGCTCCAAACAGAGAGTAGCTCTTCCCCAAGGAAGAGTGAACTTCGGGATAAAATTCGTGTCCTCGTCTCACTTGTGGTTAATCCTTCCCCGCACCTTACTTTGCTTGTTGGCTTGCTACTTAGATTGTTGCCTAGCATATTTAGCTCGGAGCTTGCTTGTCATATAGGTTGCATTCACCTAGTTGCATATCTAGTGAACCCTATTTATCCGCTAAGTCTTAAAATTGACATGAAAGATTAAAATTTGTAGTCTCCTATTCACCCCCCTCTAGTAGACCGCATTGATCCTTTCAATTGGTATCAGAGCCTCGTGCTCTAATATAAGGTTTTACAACCTTAGAGGATATGGTCGATCTAGGGAATGAGGGAGGTGGCGCACCCGTTGCGGAGGATTGTCAAAACCTACCCCCCGCCGCGCCTGAGGCACTTGGTGCCCCGGTCGTTGCTCCCACCGCTTCTACTGACCCGGGTGCCCCTTTGACCGCGGCCGATATTCTTTCAATGTTTGCGGACCTCAAAGTCTCTACGTTGAAAGAAGTTCGATCCTCTGTCAAGGAGGAAATTGATGCTCGCTTAAAGCCCTCGACATCCGCATCAAACTCATTTGATCCAAATGCCATTCATGATGCAGATGACTCGAGAGAACCTCTTGCATCTCCGACTCGTACTCAAGTTCCCAAGTACAATGTCGTGGAACCCTTTTACTCACCTCAAACTTTGCAACATCCTCGCATTAATCCCGTTGGGCCTCCGCCCCCTTTGAAAGCGAATGCGTTTGCTAAGTGGAAGCTAGATATGGAGTCTTACATGCGCAGTGCTTCAACTCAACTATGGTGGATTGTGGTAAATGGATTCAACCCCAAGGACCCAATGAATCTCACTCCAAGAGAAGCGGTTGATGACCAACTCAATGCAACCGCACACAACATGTTGCGCACCGCTTTGACTGAATACTATAGTGACTCCATTGCTCTTCTTAAAACCGCAAAGGAAATTTGGGATTGCCTTGAGGAGACTCTTGAAGGAGATGAAGAAATTCGAAGATCTCGATTGGCTTTGCTCAAGAAAGAAGTCAATCTCTTTGTGAGGAATGAGGGTGAGTCCGCGGAAGAGGTTGACCGAAGGTTGAAGTCCCTTGTGCTCAACTTGAGAACCTTTGGGTGCACTTGGGCAAATGATGACTTCATCAAGGACAAGTTCATAGATTCTATGGTTCTCACGAAACATAGCATGGTCATGATGATACATCAACGTCCGGATTATCACAAGTTGACTGCGGCTCAAGTTGTTTCCACTTTCTCAACTCATGTTCTTTTGGAGACCAAGTCCAAGAAGACCTTTGCAATTGCTCAAGCAACCAAGAACTCCAACCTTGCTTTGAAGGGCAAGAAAGTGATAAGCCAACCCCCAAGGGATAAAAAAGTGAGTGAAGAGATGTGTGAGGAGGATATTGACACCTCATGCCCGGCAAATGATTTTGCAGAAGACTTGGCTCTCTTAGTCAAAAAATACTCAGGGACCATAGCAAACAAAGGGAATAATCTTCAAGGAAGATCTTTTGGACGAAGGAAATGCTACAACTGTGATAGCCCAAGACACTTTGTACATGATTGTCCGTATGAGAGACGTGAAGACAAATCCAAGAAGCTTGTGCTCAAGAAGAAGAAGTTCACCAAGTTTGCAAAGAGGAAGGATGACAAGGCTCTTGTTCATGAAGAATACATGTCCGGAGATGAAGATGACGGTGATGATGATCAAGTGGGCATGGCCGCCATTGCCATGCATGCCACTACCTCCTCCTCCACCACCGGCCTCTTCGACTCTCCAAACGAGGACAAGCCTTTCACTCATCGGTGCCTCATGGCCAAAGAGGTAAAAACAAAGTCCAAATCTAAGAAACCCGACATCTACACTCCCAATGTCTGATGTGATATAGTGGAGGATGAGTGTGATGAGGGCGTGGATAATGATTAGGAATCCTTAATGGCTTTCATGAAAACTCTTCATGGTGAAGCTCGTGCTCGTTTTGGCGATCTCCTTAAGTAACTTGCCGAACGCGATGACTTTATTGAGAATGTTGAAAACCTCCTCATAGAGGAAAACGAGAGAGTTGATCTCCTCGAGCACGAACTAAATGAAGAGAGTGTCATGAGAGCATCACTTGAGGAAGTCTTGTCACCTCATCAAGTTGACTTTGTTAAAACCAATGAGCTTTGTAACTTGCTCTTGAAAACAAATATGCTCTTAACGTTAGAGTTGAAAAGCTTCTAGTTGATCACACGAGACTTGTTGAGGAACATGAGTTCCTTGCGACTAGTTCCAAGGTTGTCAAAGGTGACCTCATTGCCCTCACCGAGTCTTATGCTCAACTTAAAGATACAACCATTAAGGCTCTCACTTCCGTACCTCATATGGATTTAAATAATGATGCTTGTACGGCTAACTTTGTTCATGATTGCACCTCCCTCCAAGAGGAGAATAAGAAGTTGAAGGCTCAAGTTGAGAAAGGGCTTGTATCATGCATCCAAGGGGAGAAAACCCTTAATGACCTCTTGAGCAACCAAAAGGAGTGTGTTGCCAAGGAGGGAGTTGGGTTTGATCCCGCATCCAAGAATGGTAAGAAAAAGAAGAAGAACAACAAGAAGAAGATCGGTCCGACTCCTTCCCCTCCCCAAAAGGTAGTGTTTGTGCAAGAAGGGCACAAGGATAAGGAGAAGGAAAAAGAGGGTGTTTGGAGTGGCAAGGTCATTAGGGACAAGGCCATTCCCAAGAATTTTGCCGGCAAGAACAATCCATCTTATGTCCTCTTGAGAGGAGATGATGGCTATACCTTTGCAAAATTTGTTGGCACTAACTATGATGATTATGCTTGGACTATTTGGGGTCCCCAAGACCCTTGTTGCTAACTCTCCAGGACCCATTGCAAAATGGGTACCTATAACCAAAGCTTGATTCGTGTAGGACTATGTCTCCGGTGGAAAACAATGGGTGATCGATAGTGGATGCACCAATCATATGATCGGAGAAAGGGAGATGCTTGTGGAGTTCGTTGATTCACTCAAGGCCTCTTCGAACATCTCTTTTGGTGACAATAGCAAGGGCAAGGTATTGGGTTTGGGCAAGGTGGTAATCTCTAACGATTCCTCACTTTCAAATGTCATGCTTGTCCAATCCCTTCACTACAATTTACTTTCAACTATTCAATTGGCTCGTGCCGGTTATGATTCGCATTTTGATGAATTCCATGTGTCCGTATTTAAGAGAAGCAATCTCAAAGTGGTCTTTGTTGGGAATGTTGAAGACAAACTTTACGTGGTTGATTTCTCAAAAGAGAAAACTCATCTTGCAACATGCTTAATGGCCAAGGCCGACGTGGGGTGGCTATGGCACCGTAGGCTAGCCCACGTTGGTATGAGAAATTTACAAGCTCTCTTAAAGGGGGAGAACATCCTTGGACTAACCAATGTGTCTTTTGCCAAAGATCATCCTTGTAGTGCTTGCATTGCCGGAAAGCTTCATGAAAATGCTCATAAAGTGAAGACTATCATCACCATCTTGAGGCCCCTTGAGCTTATCCATTTGGATTTTTTTGGGCCTCCAACTTATGATAGTTTTGGAGGGAGGAGGTATTTCCTTGTCATTGTTGATGACTTCACAAGATATACTTGGGTGTTCTTTCTCTAGACCAAAGATGAAACTCAAGAAACCTGCATCAACTTTGCCAAAGAAGCTCAACGTCAACATAATTGTGAGATCAAGGCAATTCGAAGTGACAATGGCACCGAGTTCAAGAACTACACGATGGATGAATTCTTGAGTGAAGAAGGGATAAAACATCAATATGCCGCACCATATACTCCCCAACAAAATGGTGTTGCGGAGAGGAAGAATTAGACTCTTATTGAGATGGCTAGGACCATGCTAGACGAGTACAAGTCTCCATACAAGCTTTGGGACGAAGCCATCAACACCGTGTGTCATGCTTCAAACCGGCTATATCTTCGCAAGCTGAAGAACAAGACCCCATATGAGCTCCTAATCGAGAGAAAGCCTAATGTCAAATACTTTCGAGTATTCGGTTGTAAGTGTTTCATTTTAAACAAGAAATCCCGGTTAGCTAAGTTTGAGTCTAGAACTTATGAGGGCATATTTTTTGGATATGAATCAAACTCTCATTTATACCGAGTTCTCAATAAATCCACCGGATGCATTGAGGAAAAGGTAAATTTGGAGTTTGATGAAGATAACAGCTCCCATGTGGAGCAAATTGTTCCTGGTGTTGTAGGTGATGAGGCTCCTTCACAAGCCATAAGGACGACGGGGATAGACCACATTCTTCCACAAGAAACACCCCAAGTCCAAGTAGAAGAAGGAGTAAGAGCCCCTCTTGTGGAGTCTCCACAAGGGAAGTCATCACCGACACCTCTTGTACAAGATGCTACGGGAGATCATGAACCTATCCAAGAACAAGATCAAGTCCCTCATATTCCCGAGCAAGATCAAGGGCAAGCTCTTTCAAATGGTGAAGAACCAATTATTGAGGCTCAAGATCAAGCTCAAGTTCGTGATCAAGATCAAGATCAACCCCAACCGCAAGTGTCTTCATCATCGTCACTTCCCAATGAGCAAGAACTTGTGGTTGTGAAGATAAGGGTGTCTCCGAGGCTAAAAAAATTTCAAGGGCAATCTTCTTCATCAAGTCCAAAACCAAGTGAAGAAGAGCTTTAAATCAAAGAGCAAAAAGTGGCTGCCAAGCTAGAGCATCTTCAACATCTCACCGAGAACATCTATGGAAGCATCAAAAAGGGGGTAACTACTCGTAGACGTTTGGCAAACTTTTGTGAGCATCACTCGTTTGTCTCTTGTGTTGAGCCCCTTAAGGTGGAAGATGCACTTGACGATCCAGATTGGATAGATGCCATGCATGAAGAACTCAACAACTTCACCCGCAATAAAGTGTGGACCCTTGTGTAAAGACCCAAGTAATATCATAATGTCATTGGAACAAAGTGGATCTTCGAGAACAAACAAGATGAACATGGACAAGTAATAAGGAACAAGGCAAGGTTAGTGGCACAAGGTTTCATCCAAGTTGAAGGTTTGGACTTTGGTGAAACTTTTGCCCCCGCTGCCTGTCTCGAATCCATTTGCATCTTGCTTGCTTATGCCTTTCATCATGATTTTAAATTATATGAAATGGATGTGAAGAGTGCATTTCTTAATGGTCCTCTTAAGGAGTTGGTGTATGTCATCAACCTCCCGGTTTCGAAGACCCCGATTACCCCTCTCACGTTTATGAACTCCATAAGGCACTCTATGGACTCAAACAAGCACCTCGTGCTTGGTATGATCACCTTACGGTGTTCCTAAGGGAGAAAGGGTTCCAGATTGGGGTAATAGATTCCACTCTCTTCACAAAGAGGGTAAAAGGAGAGTTGTTTGTCTGCCAAATATATGTTGATGATATTATCTTTGGGTCCACTAACCATGCTATTAACGTTGAGTTTGAGAATCTTATGACTAAGGAATTTGCTATGAGCATGATGTGAGAGCTGAAGTTCTTCCTCGGTTTTCAAGTAAAGCAATCGAGAGGAGGAACCTTCATCAACCAATCTCGTTATATTCAAGACATGCTCAAGAGATTCAAAATGCAAGATGTTAAGCCAATGAAGACACCCATGCCCACAAATGGCCAACTTCATCTTGATCCCAATGGTAAAGAAGTGGATAAGAAGGTATATCGCTCTATGATCGGTTCCTTGCTTTTACCTTTGTGCATCTAGGCCAGATATTATGTTGAGTGTGTGTATGTGTGCAAGATTTCAATCCGCTCCTAAGGAGAGCCACTATTTGGCAGTGAAAAGAATCCTTCGATATTTGGTTCATACCCCAAACTTAGGCCTTTGGTATCCCAAAGGATCATCATTTGAGTTAATGGGATACTCGGATTCGGATTGGCCGGAGACAAGGTTGACCGCAAGTCCACTTCCGGTTCATGTCAATTCCTAGGTTGATTGTTGGTAAGTTGGTCTTCAAAGAAGCAAAATTGTATATCTCTCTCCACCGCCGAAGCCGAGTACATTGCCGCCGGAAGTTGTTGTGCTCAATTACTATGGATGAGGCAAACTTTGATGGATTATGGTGTCAAATGTGAAAAATTGCCTCTTTCGTGTGACAATGGAAGTGCAATTAAGATCGCCGAGAATCCGGTTCAACATAGCAGGACCAAGCATATTGAAATTCGCCATCATTTCATTAGGGATCATGTGGCCAAGGGAAACATTGAGTTAATCCATATCAACACCGAGAATCAACTAGCCGACATATTCACCAAGCCACTTGAAGAAGGAAGATTCCGCGAGTTAATGCATGAGCTAAATATCATGGATATAAGTAACTTGGGATGAAATTCTTACTCATACACACATACTCTTGTAATATCTTGCTTAGGTGTTGTCACATGTCTAGGGGGAGCTAGCTCAACTCATGAGTTATCTTATCCTAGAAGTGCATAAATCAAACAAAATCTTTCACATTAGCCACTATAGGTGGCATTTGTGCTTCAAAGATGAGTATTGGTCTTGGGCCCAAGGTTCATATCTTCGTGGTGCCATACCAAATAAACTCAGACATGGTGGCCTCGGCCACTACCCTCTCTTGAGGGTTGTGTCCGTGTTTGTTTCGTGTGTGTGGTGTGTTGGCTTTCTTTTTTTTCTCTAAGTTTTTTTGGTTGTGTTTCTCGTTTCTCTTCTGGTACAAGTGCTCCATATATTCCCTTCTCATGGTGATAGGACTTCTCTCGCGAAGTATTCAGAAATATAGACTAAGCGATTTGCGAAGGGACAGTAAGAGTTTTACACTCAGTCGGTCCTTAAAAAATCCCCTCATGTCAAAATTCCTGAATACCTCGTGCTTGCGATGCTTGTACTGCGCAAGACGGGCCCCGTGCCTCACGGGCTCAGATCAGTCAAGCATGGACCCCTGTGCGCACGGGGCTCACTTAGCCCGTGCGCACGGGGTATGCGGTTCCTGGCTTTGATGAGGTGGGGCGTGGGGAGGGCTTGGGTTCATTCCCACCCAGTCGCCCCCTCCACCCCATTGGAGATCTCCAGCACCGCTGCCGTCACCTCCGCTCGCCGGAGCTCCTCTGGGCTTCGTCGGGCTTCTTGCTCCATGGATCTTCGTCGGGATGGTCTCCTCCACCGGTTGGTCCCTTTCCCCTGTTCTTCCTCTCCATTCATGGATGCCTCCAAGTTTTCAAAGATCTAGGGTTTCTGGTAGTTCTTAGATTCGTTTGGCTGCTCCTCCATCCTAGGTAGAATCCAGGTGCTTAGTTCCTAGGGTTTCCCTGCCGCACCCACTCCTAGATCTCGATCTGGAAGAGTTTGCCGCTGGGAAACCCTCGTGTCCACGGGCTTTCTGTCCCCCATGCGCACGGGGCCCCGTGTCCACGGTCGTGTACCATGTACACGGGACCCCTGTGCCCACGGGGTCTAAACACTCCGTGCGCACAGGGTATCCAGGGGCTTTTCACCTGTATGTTTGCCTTGTCCTATGCCTTCTATCTAGCACTTGTACTCATTTGGGTTATTTGCTTTGTGTTGTTGGGTGTTTACATTAAAAAAAAGACACATTCATGATATTTTGGGCCGAACAATTTTTTTCTGTCATGCTTATGACACTTCTATGACGATAATTTTGACAAAACCCGGTATCATCATAGATGTGGTGGGCTCCTACTTCTATGACAAAAAATCATGACAGAAAATAGGCTTTTCGTCCTGGGTCGGCCGGAGACGCAGCTGCATGACATTCTTTGGGCCGTCCATGATGGAAAAAACCGTGCTAGAAGCGAGGACGAGGAAAATATCGGGGAGTTCCCGGTTACGGTGGGTGGTCGGGGGCCAAGCGATGCATTTCTCTCGTACACGTATGCGCGTGGGTGCGATGCGTTGGGCTCTAACTGGACTTGAACGAGGCATTCACCTACTAAACCCGAGCGATTGCACTGGAGGCTACGCGTTACTGAACCCGAGCGATCGATCGATCTGGCTGTTAACTGAACCCGATCGAGCGATTCCTTCGTTACTGCTGCTAACTGAAGCCGATCAAACATGCTGCCTCCTTCCCTTGATGAACAATGAGCGTTGTTGGGGGGTGGATGAACAGTTCCCGGTCGGGGGGTTGATGAACAGGACCCCGATCGATCGAGCCGATTGGGGTGGATGAACAGGACCCCGTGGAGGTCTGGATGAACAGGACCCCGTGGAGGGCTGGTTGAATAGTAGCCAGTGGAGGGTTGGATGAACAGTAGCCCATGGAGGGGTGGTTGAACAGGACCCCGTGGAGAGGACTGGTTGAACAGTAGCCGGTGGAGGAGCGGTGGAGGCTGGATGAACAGTCGTAGGTGGAGGCAGGAGGGGAGACGCCGTGGATGAACAGTCGCGGGTGGAGGCTGGAGGAAGTCGACGGTGGATGAACAGTAGCCCGTGGAGGCAGTCGATGGTGGAGATGAACACTATCCCGTGGAGTCCCGTTTTGCGGTACGCCACACCCCTCCCGATGAACATGACCCCCGTTTCGACCTCGTGCTCCAACACAAGTCCGTTTCCTTCATTTTGCGATACACCACACCCCTCCCGATCAACAGGACCAATTTTGATCGTAGGAGGTCCAAGAGAAGTCCGTTTCCTCCATTTTGCGGTACGCGCACTTCTCCCGATGAACAGGATCCTGCCACCGTGGCGGTCGAACACAAGGCCGTTTCCTCCGTTCTGCGGTACGCCAGGCCTCATTTCGATCGGCTGTTCCGTCCAAGCTAGTTGGCTCCCGATGAACATGACGACACAATTTCTCCATTCCGAGTCAGCCATGTACACGAGCCCTGGCCGTACATTTGCGCGAGTAGACGTTCGAGACCCCGCCCGTATGTACGTGTGTGGCCGTATTTTTTGGTGTGTGGCTGTATGTACGTGTACACGGTTTAGAAGGGACAACCTGAACTGCTATGTGGGGGGCTCTACTATGACATGTGCCGCTACTTACTCAGCCACGGTTCATCGTTGCAGAGCGACCGATCGACCAGTATGTATGTACACGTTCGTGACAAGACAGACAATGGTATGTACGCTTCGACCGGGTGGGTCCCAACTATCAGGGAGGATAAGGACGCACTTCCTTGCATGCGAAGATATAGCTGTTGGGTCCTAGCTGTCATGGGGAATCTTTTTTTGCCCATAATAAGGACGCACTTCCTTGCGTGCGAAGATATAGCCGATGGGTCCCAACAGTCAGGGGGAGGAAACATTATTTTTCAGGGTAAAAAGGATGCAGTTGCATCCATGCATCCATGGGCGTGGTGCGTCCCCACTATCAGCCTCTCACGTACAGTCATGTTCCGATGACTCTCGTTTGTTGACCATGTTGACCACACCGTGTCGAGCGCACCAAGGCCGATGGATGACGGTGAGGCCCCATACTGGAACGACCCAGAGATGGGGAAGACGCGGCAGTGGAGTCACAGATGGAGAGGAGTGGGAAACTTGACTGGTTCGGGTGCGCGACAGCACTGCCGCCCACTGGAGACAGGAGCAAGCATAGAGGTTGAAGAAGGAGCATGGCTGTTGGATAAACATCCAACGGTCCAGCTGCTAGAATCATTTGTTGATAAAGTTGACAAAGCCCTGCGTACACGTCCGCTTAGTAGGCCCACAACTCAACCACCAAATCTGACGGGTCCCAGCTGTCAACGGGAGGAATAGTTTTTTTCGCATAACAAGGAGGCACTTACTTTCGTGCGAAGATACAACTGGTGGGTCCCAACTGTCAGGGGGAGGAAACATTTTTTCAGCTTAATAAGGAGGAACTTTCCTTGCGTGCAACCATGGACCTCGTGGGTCCCAGCCGTCAGGCTCTCCATGTACAGTCCTCTTCCGATGACTCTTTGTTGACCACGCCGCCCGAGCGCAGCGAGGCGATGGACAACGGCGAGGCCTCGGATGGGAACGACCCAGTGATGGTAAGACGCGGCAGTGGAGTCGCAGATTGAGAGGAGTACAAGGGTTATAACTGGTTCTGGTGCGGCGTGGGGCTGCAGTCGGTGGAGAATAACAGGAGGTGCGGAGGGTTGGAGGGATAACTTGGCCGGCGGTGGGGTAGCACTTCGCAGTGATGCGTGCTAAGCAGAGCCGCTAGCCGCCGGAGGCCAGACCAGGCGGTCCCGGCGATGCTGGAGGAAGAACACGAGATATTGAAGGTGTATGCCGGCCGTTGGATATAAATCCAATGGTTGTGGATGTCATAATCATTTGTTGACCAAGTTGACAACGCCTTGTGTAGGCTTCGACCTATTGGCCCAAATGTCAGCCTGCAAAAATGTGGAATATATTTAACCCATGATTTCTAGAATTTACAGTCCATTTGCTGGGCTGGGTGAACAAATAATTTCGCGTCAATGCGGCCCATTTAATATTTTCTAAGAAATCCCATCCCATTTCCACTTTCTTGAAATACACGAATTAGTTGGGCTCGTTCTATATATAATGTTAGGTTAGAAGGAGCAATTAATATCAAAAAATAAACCAGAGCGACACATTTATATATATAAAATTAACAAATTAGCGAGTTATTGCTCAAAACAAAAATGAGCGCGTTATTATTACATTGGTCCTTAAAATCTTCGCAAGCTTTTGTACGCAATCACCAGGATTTTCCTTGCCTGTGAGTCAAAAACAACCAGGATTTTCCTTGCCAACTTCTGTTAAACATTTACTTTTATAAGTTAATAACACGTGGGAATTTTTTATAATGTATATATAAGTCTCTATGAAATACACAATAATAGTAATAATATAAATATATATAATGTGATTAGAAGGGAAAACATAAATTGGACACAACATTATTATTCTTATATATAGATAAATAGAACAGAGATTTGCGTTTTATTAAAAAAATACATTGGGCTGCCGATCTTTCGGAAAAAGTAAAACCTACGCTGGGAGGCCCATAGGCCGGTATGGACCTAAAAAAAAGTTGAAACCACTGTCTCCGTATGTCGTGGGCTACGCATGTTAAAAAACAAAACCAAGGCGTAGCTGATAGTTGTTCGCCCTCTCGAAAAGAATGATACCAGCTAGATCCCCGATACTCCTTTCCCGCAACAAAAAAAAAAGATCCCCGATACCCCTGAAAAAAAGCTCCCCGATGATAGTCATCGTCGTAAATTTATTTCATTTATTGACTAAGGTTGACAAACTCGTGGGCCCCAACGTCAGTATACAATTAGGAGGAAGCTTTTTTTTTCCAATGGGGCACTTGTTGGGGAACGTAGTATTTCACAAAATTTACCTACGATCACGCAAAATCTATCTAGGAGAAGCATAGCAACAAGCAGGGAGAGTGTGTCCACGTACCCTCGTAGACCGAAAGCGGAAGCGTTTAGTAACGCGGTTGATGTAGTCGAACGTCTTCGCGATCCAACCGATCCAAGTACCGAACGCACGGCACCTTCGAGATCTGCACACGTTCAGCTCGGTGACGTCCCTCAAACTCTTGATCCAGTTGAGGCCGAGGGAGAGTTTCGTCAACACGACGGCGTGGTGACGGTGATGATGAATTTACCGGCGCAGGGCTTCGCCTAAGCACTATCACGATATGACCGAGGTGTGTTTCTGTGGAGGGGGGCATCGCACATGGCTAAAAGATCAACTTGTGTGTCTTTGGGGTGCCCCTGCCTCCGTATATAAAGGAGGGAGAGGGAGAGGCAGCCGGCCCTAGGGGGCGCGCCAAGGTGTGCAGTCCTACTAGGACTCCCTAGTCCTAGTAGGATTCCACCTCCCACACGGAGTAGGAAAGGGGGAAGGGAGAAGGAGAAGGAAAGGGGGGCCGGCCCCCTTCTCCTAGTCCTAATCAGCCTCCTGCCCAGGGGGGGGGGCGCACCAGCCCCTTGTCGGCTTGTGTGCTTCCCTCTTATGGCCCATAAGACCCATAACTTCTCCCGGGGGGTTCGGGTAACCTCCCGGTACTCCGGAAAAAATGCCCGAATCACTCGAAACCATTCCGATGTCCAAATGCAACCGTGCAATATATGAATCTTTACCTCTCGACCATTTCGAGACTCCTCGTCATGTCCGTGATCTCATCTAGGACTCCGAACAAACTTCGGTACATCAAATCACATAACTCATAATACAAAGCGTCATCGAACATTAAGCGTGCGGACCCTACTGGTTCGAGAACTATGTAGACATGACCAGTACACATCCCCGGTCAATAACCAATAGCGGAAACTGGATGCTCATATTGGCTCCTACATATTCTACGAAGATCTTTATCAGCCAAACCGCATAACAACATACGTTGTTCCCTTTGTCATCAGTATGTTACTTGCCCGAGATTCGATCGTTGGTATCATCATACCTAGTTCAATCTCGTTACCGGCAAGTCTCTTTACTCGTTCCGTAATGCACCATGCCACAACTTACTCATTAGTCACATTGCTTGCAAGGCTTATAGTGATGTGCATTACCGAGAGGGCCCAGAGAATACCTCTCCGATACTCGGAGTGACAAATCCTAGTCCCGATCTATGCCAACCCAACAAACACCTTCGGAGACACCTGTAGAGCATCTTTATAATCACCCAGTTACATTGTGACATTTGATAGCACACAAGGTGTTCCTCCGGTATTCGGGAGTTGCATAATCTCATAGTCAGAGGAACATGTATAAGTCATGAAGAAAGCAATAGCAATAAAACTCAACGATCATAATGCTAAGCTAACGGATGGGTCTTGTCCATCACATCATTCTCTAATGATGTGATCCTGTTCATCAAATGATAACACATGTCTATGGTTAGGAAACTTAACCATCTTTGATTAACGAGCTAGTCTAGTGGAGGCATACTAGGGACACTTCGTTTTGTGTATGTATTCACACATGTATCAAGTTTCCGGTTAATACAATTCTAGCATGAATAATAAACATTTATCATGATATAAGGAAATAAAATAATAACTTTATTATTGCCTCTAGGGAATATTTCCTTCAGTCTCCCACTTGCACTAGAGTCAATAGTCTAGTTCACATCGCCATGTGATTTAACACCAATAGTTCGCATCGTCATGTGATTTAACACTCTATAGTTCACATCGCCATGTGACCAATACCCAAAGGCTTTACTAGTGTCAATAATCTAGTTCACATCGCCATGTGATTAACACCCAAAGAGTACTAAGGTGTGATCATGTTTTGCTTATGAGAGAGGTTTAGTCAATGGGTCTGCCACATTCAGGTTCGTATGTCTTTTGCAAATTTCTATTTCTACGATGCTCTGCACGGAGCTACTCTAGCTAAATGCTCCCACTTTCAATATGTATCCAGATCGAGACTCAGAGTCATCCAGATCGGTGTCAAAGCGTGCATAGACGTAGCTCTTTACGACGAACTCTTTATCACCTCCATAACCGAGAAATATTTCCTTATTCCACTAAGGATAAATTTGACCGTTGTCTAGTGATCCACTCCTGGATCACTATTGTACCCTCTTGCCAAACTCATGGTGAGGTTCACAATAGGTCTGGTACACAGCATAGCATACTTCATAGAACCTATGACTGAGGCATAGGGAATGAATTTCATTCTCTTTCTATTTTCTGCCGTGGTCGGGTTTTGATTCTTTACTCAACTTCACCTTACAACACAGGAAAGAACTCCTTCTTTGACTGTTCCATTTTGAACTACTTCAAAATCTTGTCAAGGTATGTACTCGTTGAAAAAATAGTTATCAAGTGTATTGTTCTATCTCTATAGATCTTGATGCTCAATATGTAAGCAGCTTCACCAAGGTCTTTCTTTGAAAAACTCCTTTCAAACACTCCTTTACGCTTTCCAGAAAATTCTACATCATTTCTGATCAACAATATGTCATTCACATATACTTATCAAAAAGGTTGTAGTGCTCCCACTCACTTTCTTGTAAATACAGGCATCACCGCAAGTCTGTATAAAACTATATGCTTTGATCAACTTATCAAAGCGTATATTCCAACTCTGAGATGCTTGCACCAGTCCATAGATGGATCGCTGGAGCTTGCATACTTTGCTAGCACCTTTAGGATTGACAAAACCTTCTTGTTGCATCATATACAACTCTTCTTTAAGAAATCCATGAAGAATGTAGTTTTGACATCCATTTGCCAGATTTCATAAAATGTGGCAATTGCTAACATGATTCGGACAGACTTAAGCACCACTACGAGTGAGAAAATCTTATCGTAATCAACACCTTGAACTTGTCGAAAACCTCTTTTGCGACAATTCGAGCTGATAGTAACACTACTATCAATGTTCGTCTTCCTCTTGAAGATCCATTTATTCTCAATGGCTCGCCGATCATCGGGCAAGTCAATCATAGTCCATACTTTGTTCTCATACATGGATCCCATCTCAGATTTCATGTCCTCAAGCCATTTCACGGAATCTGGGCTCATCATCGCTTCCTCATAGTTCATAGGTTCTTCATGGTCTAGTAACATGACTTCCAGAACAGGATTACCGTACCACTCTGGCATGACCATACTCTGGTTGACCTACGAGGTTCAATAGTAACTTGATCTGAAGTTTCATGATCATCATCATTAGCTTCCTCACTAATTGGTGTAGGAATCACTAGAACTGATTTCTGTGATGTACTACTTTCCAATTCGGGAGAAGGTACAATTACCTCATCAAGTCCTACTTTCCTCCCACTCACTTCTTTCGAGAGAAACTTCTTCTCTAGAAAGGATCCATTCTTAGCAACGAATATCTTGCCTTCGGATCTGTGATAGAAGGTGTACCCAACAGTTTCCTTTGGGTATCCTGTGAAGACGCATTTCTCCGATTTGGGTTCGAGCTTATCGGGTTGAAACTTTTTCACATAAGCATCACAGCCCCAAACTTTAAGAAACGACAACTTAGGTTTCTAGCTAAACCACAGTTCATATGGTGTCATCTAAACGGATTTACATGGTGCCCTATTTAACGTGAATGCAGCTGTCTCTAATGCATAACCCCAAAACAATAGTGGTAAATCGGTAAGAGACATCATAGATCGCACCATATCTAATAAAGTATGGTTACGACGTTCGGACACACCATTACGCTGTGGTGTTCCAGGTGGCATGAGTTGCGAAACTATTCCACATTGTTCCAAATGAAGACCAAACTCATAACTCAAATATTCACCTCCACGATCAGATTGTAGAAACCTTATTTTCTTGTTACGATGATTTTTACTTCACTATGAAATTCTTTGAACTTTTCAAATGTTTCAGACTTACGTTTCATCAAGCAGATATACCCATATCTGCTCAAATCATCTGTGAAGGTCAGAAAATGATACCCGCCGCAAGCCTCAACACTCATCGGACCGCATACATCATTATGTATTATTTCCAATAAGTCAGTTGCTCGCTCCATTGTTTTTGAGAACGGAGTCTTAGTCATCTTGCCCATGAGGCATGGTTCGCAAGCATCAAGTGATTCCAAAAGTCCATCAGCATGGAGTTTCTTCATGTGCTTTACATCAATCTGACCTAAACGGCAGTGCCACATATAAGTTGCACTATCATTATTAACTTTGCATGTTTTGGCTCCAATATTATGAATATGTGTATCACTACGATCGAGATTCAATAAACCATTTATATTGAGTGTATGACCATAGAAGGTTTTATTCATGTAAATAGAACAACAATTTGACTTAAAGGAATAACTGTATTGCAATAAACATGATCCAATCATATTTATGCTCAATGCAAACACCAAATAATATTTATTTTAGGTTCAACACTAATCCAGTAGGTAAAGGGAGTGTGCGATGGTGATATTATCAACCTTGGAATCACTTCCAACTCACATCATCACCTCGCCCTTAACTAGTCTCTGTTTATTTTGCAACTCCCCTTTCGAAGTTACTACTCTTAGCAACCTAACCAAAGATTCAATACTTGAGGGTTGCTATAAACACTAGTAAAATACACATCAATAACATGTATATCAAATATACATTTTTTCACTTTGCCATCCTTCTTATCCGCCAAGTATCTAGGGTAGTTCCACTTCCAGTGACCATTTCCTTTGAAGTAGAAGCACTCAGTTTCAGGCTTGGGTCTATCTTTGGGCTTCTTCATGGGAGTGGCAACTTGCTGGCCATTCTTCTTGAAGTTCCCTTTCTTTCCCTTGCCCTTTTACTTGAAACTAGTGGTCTTGTCAACCATCAACATTTGATGCTTTTCTTTCTTGATTTCTACCTTCGTCGATTTCAGCATCAGGAAGAGCTCGGGAATCGTTTTCGTCATCCCTTGCATATTATAGTTCATCACGAAGTTCCAGTAACTTGGTGATAGTGACTAGAGGACTCTGTCAATCACTATCTTATCTGGAAGATAAACTCCCACTTGATTCAAGCGATTGTAGTACTCAAACATTCTGAGCACATGCTTACTGGTTGAGCTATTCTCCTCCATCTTGTAGGCGAAATACTTGTCAGAGGTCTCATACCTCTCAACTCGGGCATGAGTCTAAAATACCAATTTCAGCTCTTGGAACATCTCATATGCTCCGTGACATTTCAAAACATTTTTGAAGTCCCGGTTCTAAGCCGTAAAGCATGGTGCACTAAACTATCAAGTAGTCATCATACCGAGCTTGTCAAACGTTCATAACGTCCGCATCTGCTCCTGCAATAGTTCTGTCACCTGGCGGTGCATCAAGGACATAATTGTTCTGTGTAGCAATGAGGATAATCCTCAGATCACGGACCTAGTCCGCATCATTGGTACTATCAGCTTTCAACTTAGTTTTTCTCTAGGAACATATCAAAAATAAACGGGGAGCTACATTGCGAGCTATTGATCTACAACATAGTTATGCAAATACTATCAGGACTAAGTTCATGACAAATTAAAGTTCAATTAATCATATTACTTAAGAACTCCCACTTAGATAGACATCCCTCTAGTCATCTAAATGATCGCATGATCCATATCAACTAAACCATGTCCGATCATCACGTCAGATGGAGAAGTTTTTTCAGTGGTGTACATCACTATGTTGGTCATATCTACTATATGATTCACGCTCGACCTTTTGGTCTCAGTGTTCCGAGGTCATATCTGCATATGCTAGGCTCGTCAAGTTTAACCCGAGTATTCTGCGTGTCCAAAACTAGCTTGCACCCACTGTATGTGAATGTAGAGCTTATCACACCCGATCATCACGTGGTGTCTTAGCACGAAGAACTGTCGCAACGGTGCATACTCAGGGAGAACACTTATACCTTGAAATTTTAGTGAGAGATCATTTTATAATGCTATCACCGTACTAAGCAAAATAAGATGCATAAAAGATAAACATCACATGCAATCACATAAGTGATATGATATGGCCATCATCATCTTGTGCCTTTGATCTCCATCTCTAAAGCACCGTCATGATCACCATCGTCACCGGCTTGACACCTTGATCTCCATCAAAGCATCGTTGTCGTCTCGCCAACTATTGCTTCTACGACTATCGCTACCGCTTAGTGATAAAGTAAAGCAATTACATGGCGATTGCATTTCATACAATAAAGCAACAACCATATGGCTCCTGCCAGTTGCCAATGACAGTTACAAAACATGATCATCTCATACAACTAATTATATATCATCACGACCATATCACATCACAACAAGCGCTACAAAAACAAGTTAGACGTCCTCTACTTTGTTGTTGCAAGTTTTACGTGGCTGCGGGCTTCTAGCAAGAACCGTTCTTACCTACGCATCAAAACCACAACGATTTTACATCAAGTGTGTTGTTTTAACCTTCAACAAGGACTGGGCGTAGTCAAACTCGATTCAACTAAAGTTGGAGAAACAAACACCACTAGCCACCTGTGTGCGAAGCACGGTGGTAGAACCAGTATCATGAACGCAATCATGTAATGTCGGTCTGGGCCGCTTCATCCAACAATACAGCCGAATCAAAGTATGACATGCTGGTAAGCAGTATGACTATTATCACCCACAACTTTTTTTGTTCTACTCGTGCATATAGTATCTACGCATAGACCTGGCTCGGATGCCACTGTTGGGGAACGTAGTATTTCAAAAAATTGCTACGATCACGCAAGATCTATCTAGGAGAAGCATAACAACGAGCGGGGAGAGTGTGTCCACGTACCCTCGTAGACCGAAAGTGGAAGCGTTTAGTAACGCGGTTGATGTAGTCGAACGTCTTCGCGATCCAACCGATCCAAGTACCGAACGCACGGCACCTCCGCGATCTGCACACATTTAGCTCGGTGACGTCCCTCAAACTCTTGATCCAGTTGAGGCCGAGGGAGAGTTTCGTCATCACGACGGCGTGGTGACAGTGATGATGAAGTTACCAGCGCAGGGCTTCGCCTAAGCACTACGACGATATGACCGAGGTGTGTTTCTGTGGAGGGGGGCACCGCACATGGCTAAAAGATCAACTTGTGTGTCTTTGGGGTGCCCCTGCCTCCGTATATAAAGGAGGGAGAGGGAGAGGCAGCCGGCCCTAGGGAGCGCGCCAAGGTGTGGAGTCCTACTAGGACTCCCTAGTCCTAGTAGGATTCCACCTCCCACACGGAGTAGGAAAGGGGGACGGGAGAAGGAGAAGGAACGGGGGGCCGACCCCCTTCTCCTAGTACTAATCGGCCTCCTGCCCAAGGGGGAGGGCGCACAAGCCCCTTGTCAGCTTCTGTGCTTCCCTCTTATGGCCCATAAGGCTCATAACTTCTCCCAGGGGGTTCGGGTAACCTCCCGGTACTCCAAAAAAATGCCCGAATCACTCAGAACCATTCCGATGTCCAAATGCAACCTTCCAATATATGAATCTTTACCTCTCGACCATTTCAAGACTCCTCGTCATGTCCGTGATCTCATCTGGGACTTAGAACAAACTTTGGTACATCAAATCACATAACTCATAATACAAATCGTCATCGAACGTTAAGCGTGCGGACCCTATGGGTTCGAGAACTATGTAGACATGACCGAGACACATCCCCGGTCAATAACCAATAGCGGAACCTGGATGCTCATATTGGCTCCCACATATTCTACAAAGATCTTTATTGTTGCAGATATGCCCTCGAGGCAATCATGTATGATGATATTTCCTATATGTTTATGAATAAAGATAGTCCTTGGACATTATCAATGATGTGTATCAGCAAGTACATGACTTGTTTGTGGGACTATGCATTGTATGATGACTGTCCTAAAAGGTCCCTAGTCGAACGGGCTGTGTGGACGCGCAGGCGACTAGACTAGCATATGACACAGTCGATGGCTTGGTCTCACTAGCCATGGAGCATTGGATGCTAACCGGATAATATGGACTTGGAAAGGTCTGGTCGGATTCGATGTAGTCGGATCCGAGTCGAGATAATGTCTGAGTTGGACAGACCCAACTATGAGACGCAGCGATGTGTCATCTGTGAGTCTCTAGTACAACATACGTTCTATGGCCTAAGACCTGAGCTGACGCATGTACTCGGGATGGTGACAGACTTGCTTTGGGCCGACCAAACGCTACTCCGTAACTGGATATTTACAAAGGTAGGTTTCGGGCTTGTCCAGACCCATGCTGCGAGACGTGGTCGAGCAAGATGGGATTTGCCCCTCCGATCAGGAGAGATATACTCTAGGCCCCTCGTGTGATCCGACCAGGATAAGCATGGCCATGCGACAAGGATTATGAGATAATCCGGATAGTGGTCGGCATCACAGGAACGAGAAAGAGGTCGGACTAGCACAAGGATGACAATCTCGCCTTGAGCCCGACAACATATATCGTGTGGCAAAAGTAATGAAAGTGTGATGTACAGATTCGCCTAACCAGCTTCATAGTCTGCTTGGTGTTCGGCATGCCTTGCTAGAGGCCGCTGCCAACCATGCAATTCGGAGGTGATCTGAACTGTGACCAAGCCGACTTGAACCTAAGGGTTCACACGCTTAAGGGAAGGAACCTACAAGGCCGGATCCGAGGACACTGATCGGATGAGATCCGAGCTGTATTCGGATTGAGGCCGAGTAGACTTATGGGCTTTAGGGTCCGTGCGAGGCCCAAGTGTTGAGCCCGCGACGGGCGCCTATATAAAGTGGGGTGCGGCACACTCATGTTGTTGTTTGCTTCGGCGCTGTCACTAGGGTTTGCATGTGTTGCGAATAGACACCTCCACTCGCTAACGGTTGTGTGATCGGACCTAGCAGACCGCCGCACGATGTTCCTCCTGCACGCGCGAATACTGTACGTAGGAAACGATAACCGACCGCTTGAGGGAGATTGGACGAGGAGGAGACGATCCACGCGAACACGCTGCCCCAACTCTTCTTTCGCTGCACGGCACTGCGTGTCTAGTGGTAACGAACTGTGATCCATCTCCCGTAGCATGTTCTTGGTTGTTCTGCGCGTAGGAAATTTTAATTTGCAGTCGACGCACCCTACCGTAGAACCCAACAGTGGTATCAGAGCCTCTCCTATAGGATTTGGATTCAGATCGTATGCATATTAGATATGTGGAGGCGGCAGATGAGATCTGTTGTCGTTGATAAGCTTGGCTGTGTGCACGGTTGATGAGATCAACTGCACATGGGGATCGATGTGGCTATGTTTTCTGACAATCGGGATCGATGAGGTCGTGACACGATCTACCCCTACCGGTCGGTCATCCGCCATCGGGGTTAACAGTGAAACGTAAATCCGAATCGGATTCGCGATGATCGATAAGATCGGTCAGATCAGAGAATTCGGCATGATCGGGACCGCCGTGTGCGTAGCGCCGTGTATTTCATACCCGACACACAAACCGGTAGAATGCGATTCTATGCATAACTTTGTTTTGCAGGTTTTATGTGAATAGTATGGCTCATGTGTATGTGATGCATGTGTGTAATTTATACATGGCCTGCGTGTCATGTTTGTCAGCCGGCAGGAGCCAAAGTGTTGTCATTATATTGTATAACGACCTGCGTGTCGACTTGTGACTCTATGTATGTAGCGACCCGACCTCAGACGGTCAAGTCTCTGTGTATTTGTGCCATCCCTGGATCAGTATGCTGGCACACACAGTACATCAATGTATATATCAAAGTGCAATCACATGTATAAATAACGTAAAACTGATATATACCTCATATGTCTCAGCGGAAACAACAACGGGTGTGGAGTCCCATCAACGCCATCGGCAGGTTGAGTGTAGACCGTAACCCTGTATCGTAACTCTTACTCATCGAGGAAATATCTGCAACATGATACGTTGCAGCCGTGTAGGTCATTACATTGAATGTACCGCAAGATCACAATAAGAGAAAACAGATGATAAACTATACTATATGCGGTATGGCTTTGTGGCTCAGATCTGAGTTTTGTTTATGTAAAAGCTGGTTTTATTTTCCCTACATCAAAGGAATAAATGAAGTCTGTACTATAGAGTTTTGTATCATGACATGGTTCCGCCAACCGATGTCTCATAGCCCAAATTCATCATAAGGTGCCCACAATTAAGTTATCAGTCCGGTGTTGAGAGTTCCGAGATAGATCCAAGTCCAGATGCTCAAATTGTCCATAACCGGGGATACGGCTAATCGATTAGGTTTTAACCCTCTGCAGAGGTTTGTACACTTTACCCGTAAGATTCGATCCCTCTCTTTACGTTCTCGCACTTCAGGGTGTTTGAGAACAAGATGACCAAACATGGTCTTCCAAGAGTTCCCCGACCACCGTCCGGTGCTCATTCAATCCTACCGTAGTTCTACATCTGCTAGCACCGCCCTAGCAGAGTCACAACTAAGGTCAACCAAGCCAGAGCCCATAGTGACTTGCGGTTGCACATGTAAGCTTCCGGGCATGAAGTATTCTTCCGTCTCTTTGAGTCTGGGTGAAGCTTTCCAAAGATGTCATGGCGCTTCTCCATGCATCCCGCCAACCACTGGTTTCTCCAGGGTGCCCGTCAACCGTCCTTCACCCAGTAGTGTGTATTGAATTCTTGTCTCGAGTCTTGAAGTCTTGAGGCCTTGAAAAATGCAGTCCTTGCGGATGCCATCATGGAGTGGTCGTCATTGACGTAGAGTCCTCCTTCTTCATACCACTCTCGAGCACTCATACCAACCCCGTCTACTATAGTGTAGCATTAAAATAAATGACGTCCCGGGCTTGGTAACAAGGTGATGGGTTCCTACCTCATGCATACTACTCAACTACAAGAATTCAGTATCACTACTGGAGAGTTGTTGCAAAGATGCCACTAGATGCAATAAAACACATAGGTATGAAAAACATGGTCAAAGTGAACTTGCCTGGTATGTTGATGAAAATATGAACGCTCTCGGAAACTTGATAAAACTATTCGTCACTCCGATGTAAATCTATATAGTCAAACATAGCATTCATATAAGCAAACATCCTAGCGAATAATTCTAACACTCATAATAAAACCAAAAATAAAAATGCAAATCAAGGGACACCAAATAAAAACAAAGGAAAACTACACAACAAAACTACTAAAGAAAACTCTAAGACATAACACAAAAATAGTTTTATCCTAAGTAAAATTTAACAACAAAGAAAATACCAACATAATAAATAATCTGAAAATAAAATATAAAACAACTAATTTTTAACAGAAAGTATTTTTCATAAACTTTTAATAGCAAAAAGAAACAAATAAAAAGCTTTTATGAAACACTAGCTATGACCTAAACAAGTTTTCATACAAAACTAAATAAAATAAATTTTAAAATAAAAACAAAATTTTCTTTGGTTTACTAACAGAAACAAAACTAAATTTGTCAAAAGTGACAAAAATAAATAATTTAAAACTAATAAAAACAATAAAGAAAAGACTAAAACAAAGCTATAACTAAAACAGTACTGTTTTGCTAAAAACCTAATTTAAAAATAAAGTAAAAATAAATAAGTATATGCTACTGGATAGACAAAACCATAATAAAACAGTAGCAAAAAGAATCAATCAAAATACTTTGTAAAACTCAAAATATGACCAAATTAGTGATTTGAACAAATTTCATCAAATTCAAATCTAAACTATTCAAATTTGAAACCTAAGTACACAAACTGAATCTTAAGCAAATTTGTGACACAATGCAAAAAGAATCACTCAATTTGGATTAAAAACCTAAAAGTTATAAGCAATATAAAATCAGAACTATTCTGATTTTAAAACAGAAACGAAAAAAAAAGAAAGCGGGCAGGTGCCACGCGTCGGGCTGCTATTGGGCTTAAGCAGTGGGCGATGCAACGCTAAACTACGCTCGGGCGATATATAACTAAACCGCTAACGCGCGTACGAAAAAAAAAACAGTGAACCGGTTTAGATCTAAATCGAACTAACCGTAAATAAACCGCACTAAAACCGATCTAATAAAATAAAACCTAACCCTTCGCTAGATCTAATCTGAGCCGTTGAAAAAGATCGGAGGGAGGAGAAGCTCACCGCGGCGGCGATGAACTCCGGCGAGGTGCTCCGGCTTTGGTGGTCGACGGGGACGGCGCTCCGGTCGTCGACGAGCTCGGTGAACTCGTCGGGAGGATGCAGCGGACGAAGGCGATCACGGTTGTGGCCTCGGTGGAGCTCGGGGAGGTCGGAGGAGGACGACGGCGAGGTTGGGGCGGCGGTGGCGTTCGGGCGTCGGCGGATGACGGTGCTCCGGTGGGTTTCGGGCTCGGGCGAGGGCACGGGGAGATGCGGACGGGCGAGGAGAGTCCGGAGGTGGTCTCGGGGGCGGCGAGGGGGTCGGAGTAGCTCGGTGGGGCGGCAATGGCATGGCAGGGGCACTCGGCTCCGGCGAGCAATGGCGGCGAGCGGAGAGGGTTTCGGCGAGGGGAAAGGAGGGGGACGGGTCGAGGGAGACGGGGTTTATATAGGGGGGAGGAGACTTGGAGGAGGGGGCGGATCGGGGAGAGGATCCCGAGGATCACGGGATTCCGGCGGCGGCGGCGGTGGTTCTGGCGTGGGGAGGAAGAAGCAGCGGGCGAGGGCGACGGGCAAGGGGGCCAAGGTCAGCGGCAGCGAGAGAGAGAGGGGATCGGGTGGCGATCTGAGCGCTCAAGTCGAGGGAGAAGGCCATGGGCCATTTCGGCCAGATGGGTCGGTGGGCTGAGGGGAAAGAGAGAGAGAGAGTGGGCCTCGGGGCCAGGTGGCTTCGGCCGTTTTCCCTTTTTTTTTAAACATAGACAATAAAGTAAACACAAATAATTAAATAAATAATATTATATAAACATATAATATATCAAAATTTTCAGAAAAAGATTTCCTACAACATGAACTATTTTTCAAGTTCAAATAAAATCCTCAAAATTTACAAAACTCAAATAGTGTTCTTTGTTGCAATAAAACCCAACAAAAATCATTTTAAAACACCAAAATGATTTCAAAATTAGTTTCTCCTAATTTTCTATTGAAGGAATCATTTTACCCTTATTCCCATTTATTTTATTTTTGGAGAAAATAATTTGAATAAAACCCAAATAACTCAAAATTGAAAGGAGTTTCAAAATACTTTCAAATGACTTTCAATTTGATTCTTTTTAACTTCCAAATCATTTTTCATATAATTGAAGAAGTCATTTTATCTTCTCTCATGAAAATCATTGAGTTGCATAAAGCTTTGAATTTGAAATCTTTTCAAATGAAATTCAAATCTTTTCAAAACCCTTTTTCATTTAAAATGGAAGAAGTCGTGTCATCTTCACTCTAGGGTTTTGTGTTGGAATGAAATTGAATTCATTGAGATCCAAAAAGGGCAAAGGGAAAGTTTGGGAAAGTCATTTCATTCCCTCTTATTCAACTTTCAAAAAGTTTCAAATTTCACTCAATTTCACTCAATCAATCAAACAAACAATCAAACAACAAGCATAGTTATTTATTTAATATAACATTCCAAAATTTAGAATTTTGGGATGTTACAATGTAAAATTCATTACTACTAGTAGTAGTTGGATAATAGAGATCATGTTGGTGGCTTGGCGTCCCGGTGTGACAAACAAGATGGAGTTCCTAGATGGTCATCGGAGTCGGAGCCGACCTGGAAGAACGTCCATCAAGGAGCCATACTATTTCACAATATATGTTTATTTGTGATTGTTATGCTTCTTGTTTTCTATGCATGTTAGAATGGTAGAAAGATCCCTCATGAATATCAAGCGAATTGCCATCCCCGATGTTGCACCTTCTCACGTCAAGTACGTCTAGTAGTGGGCTCATAAAATTGAGGTGCTGCTGGATGTCCTTGAACTGAAGGGTTCGTGTCGGACACGGACATGCACTGCATTAGGTTAACTTGACAAGGCTATCAAAACGGTTTTGGGCCTTGTGGCAAAGAAGGTTGGGGCTTGGGTATGAGACACCTTCCCGACCGACAGGAGTCGTATAGAGATACGATTAGCAAGGAGTTGCTTACCGGATAGGTATGTTGGCTAGCAGTGATGCTAAAGCTCACTAGTCGCATGCGCTAGTCGGATCCTGGATCACTGAGAGTCTGCGGAGGGATGCTGACTTTAGTGGGAGTATTTCTGTTTAAGGCTAGAATTACTCTACATAAACACATTGCTTAGTGATTGCATATTTTTCTGTTATAGATCAATGGCACCACCTGCTCTACCCAACTTTGCATTGAAATCAATTCTAGAAAAGGATAAACTGAATGGAACAAACTTTACCACCTGGTATAGAAATCTGAGAATTGTTCTCAAGCATGATAAAAAGGAACATGTTCTAGAGGATCCACTTCCAGAGGAACCTGCCGATAATGCTAGTGCCACTGCTAAGAATGCCTACCAAAAACTCGTTGATGAATCAACGGAGATCCGCTGTCTGATGCTGGCTTGTATGGAGCCCGATTTGCAACAACATTTCGAAAATGTTGAGGCTTACGATATGACCAAGAGTCTCAAGAGCATGTTTCAGACACAGGCTAGGACCGAAAGGTTCAACGTCTGGCGATCCTTGATGGATTGCGAGCTGAAGGAAGGTGATCCACTGAGCCCACATGTGATCAAGATGATCGGATATGTGCAAGCTTTGGATAGGTTGGGCTTCCGCTCTTGGATGAGCTGGCTCTTGATGCGATTCTCGGTTCTCTTCCGCCCAGCTATGGGGCGTTCATCTCGAACTATCATATGCATGGCATGGATAAGAAGCTCACTGAATTGCATGGGATGCTCAAAGTGGCGAGCAGGATATTAAGAAAGGCACGCATCAAGTGTTGATGGTGCGAAAATCGCTAAGTTCAAGAAGAGTTGGTCTAAGAAGAAGGCTAAGGCAAAGGGCACGGAGATGGTAACCTCCGCCGCTACGCCAAAGTCTGGACCGGACTCGAAGACCATTTGCTATCATTGCAAGGAAACTGGTCATTGGAAGAGGAACTGTAGCAAGTGGCTTGCAGAGCATGGCAAGAAGGCCGGGAATGCTGCTTCAGGCAAAGGTACACTTGTTGCATATGTTATAGACATTTACCTTGCCGACATACCTAGTAGCTCTTGGGTATTTGATATCGGATAGGTTGTTCATATTTGTAACTCGATGCAGGGGCTGGTAAAAACTAGGCGTGTGGCACAAGGGGAGATTGACATCAGGGTCGGCAACAAAGCAAGAGTTGCTGCGTTGGAGGTCGGCACGATGCAGCTCCAGCTTCCTTCCGGATTCATCATGGAATTGAATAATTGTTATTACATTCCTGCACTTAGTCGGAACATTATTTCTGCCTCATGTTTGATGAGTCAGGGTTATGAATTCAATTTAAAGGACAATGGTTGTTCGATATTTTTGAATGGTATGTTCCACGGCTATGCACCCATTGTTGATGGGCTATTTATATTAAATCTAGAAATGGAACCGGTCTATAATGTGAATGTCAAGAGGCATAAGCCTAATGAGATAAATCCGACATACTTCTGGCATTGCCGGCTTGGACACATTAGTCTAAAACACATGAAGAAGATCCATGATGATGGGCTCCTAACTTCGTGCGACTTCGGGTCGTTCGAGACATGTGAATCATGCTTGCTAGGCAAGATGACTAAGTGTCCTTTCGCAAAGAGTTGCGAGAGGGCGTCCGAGCTATTGGAGCTTATACACAGCGATGTGTGTGGTCCAATGAGCACAACTGCCAGAGGCGGCTATCAGTACTTCGTGACTTTTACCGACGACTTGAGTAGATATGGATATATCTATTTGATGAGGCACAAGTCGGAAACTTTTGAAAAATTCAAATTGAGAATCAGCTTGGCAAGACTATAAATCTTCTACGATGTGATCGTGGAGGTGAGTACATGAGCCATGAGTTTGATGATCATCTGAAAAGCTGAGGTATAGTACCTCAGCTCACACCTCCGGGTACGCCATAGAGAAACGACGTGACGGAATGGAGGAATCATACCTTGTTGGACATGGTTCGATCTATGATGAGCAAATCAGATTTACCCTTGTCATTCTGGGGATACGCTCTAGAAACTGCAGCTTTCACACTTAATAGGGTACCGTCAAAATCCGTAGACAAGACACCACATGAGATGTGGACCGGGAAGACTCCCAGTTTGTCTTTTCTAAAGATTTGGGGTTGTGAAGCATTTGTCAAGCGACTTATGTCGGACAAGCTTACACCTAAGTCGGATAAATGCATATTCGTGGGATATCCGAGGGAAACCTTGGGATATAGCTTCTACAACCATGAGGAGAACAAAGTGTTTGTTGCTCGGAACGGGGTTTTCCTTGAGAAAGAGTTTCTCAGTCGGGAGGCCAGTGGGAGGACGGTCCGACTCGAAGAAATTCGAGGACCACTCGGGGACGGTTCGACTGGTGATAAGATCATACCGGAGTCTGTCAGGGAACCCGTAGTGGAAGCGGCACCGGAACTACGGAGGTCAGAAAGATTGCGCAGAGTGCGTGATATATTGTTGCTAGAAAGCGAAGAGCCAGCCACGTATGCGGAAGCGATGGTGAGCCCAGATTCCGAGGCATGGCTGGAGGCCATGAGATCCGAGTTAAAGTCCATGGATGAGAATCAAGTCTGGGACTTGGTTGATCCGCCACCTGGCGTAACAGCCATTGGTTGCAAATGGGTCTTTAAGAAGAAAACCAATGTGGATGGAAATGTTCAGATCCACAAAGCTCGACTTGTCGCTAAATGTTATGGACAAGTTCAATGAATTGACTACGACGAGACTTACTCGCCGGTAGCGATGCTGAAGTCGGTGAGAATCGTACTAGCTATAGCTGCATATTTCGATTACGAGATATGGCAGATGGATGTTAAAATGGCTTTCCTTCACGGAAATTTAACCGAGGACGTGTATATGATATAGCCCGAGGGTTTTGTCGATCCGACTAGCGCTAGCAAGGTATGCAAGCTCAAGTTTCATCAAAAGCAAAGAGGACGCTTGTTTATACAAGAAGTTAAGTGGTAGCTCGATAGTGTTTTTAATCTTGTATGTGGATGACATACTACTGATCGGAAATGATGTTTTGATGTTGAACTCGGTCAAAGAATCGTTGAATGGCAAGTTTTCGATGAAAGACCTTGGTGAGGCAGTGTATATTTTAGGCATTAAGATCTATAGAGATAGATCGAGGAGGCTGCTTGGCTTAAGCCAGAGCACGTACATAGATAAAGTGTTGAAGCGGTTCAACATGAGTGAGGCGAAGAAAGGGTTCTTGCCACTCTCGCATGGTATAAGGCTAAGCGAGACACGGAGTCCTTCGACATCTGATGAGCGAAGCAGGATGAGTAGGATTCTATATGCCTCGACAATCGGATCCATCATGTATGCCATGATATGTACAAGGCCTGATGTTGCTTTTGCAATAAGCCTAACAAGCAGATACCAAGCCAACCCAGGTGAGAGCCACTGGGCAACGGTAAAGACTATTTTGAAGTACCTGAAAAGGACTAAAGTGATGTTCCTAGTTTATGGAGGTGAGGAAGAGCTCGTCATAAGGGGTTACGCCGATGCTAATTTCCAAACCGATAGAGATGATTGTCGATCACAGTCCGGATTCGTGTACGTCATGAACGGAGGAGCAGTGAGCTGGGTGAGTTCCAAGCAAGATACGGTGGTCGATTCTACCACAGAAGCTGAATACATTGCGGCTTGTGAAGCTGCGAAGGAAGGTGTTTGGATCCGGAACTTTCTGGATGATCTTGGTATTTTCCCAGCCTCGGTAAAACCGTTGGACCTTTATTGTGATAATTCTGGTGCCATCGCACAAGCCAAGGAGCCGAGGAATCACCACAAGGTCAGACACATAGATCGGAAATATCACTTGATACGAAAGATCGTAAAGAATGGTGATGTAGAGTTATGCAAAATTCACATGGATGCAAATGTTGCAGATCCATTGACTAAGCCACTTCCACAACCCAAGCATGAGGGGCACGTTAGAGCTATGGGCATTCGATGTCTATTTGATTGACTCTAGTGCAAGTGGGAGAATGTTGGAGATATGCCCTAGAGGCAATCATGTATGATGATATTTCCTATATGTTTATGTATAAAGATAGTCCTTGGACATTATCAATGATGTGTATCAGCAAGTACGTGACTTGTTTGTGGGACTATGCATTGTATGATGACTGTCCTAAAAGGTCCCTAGTCGAAAGGGCTGTGTGGACGCGCAGCCGACTAGACTAGCATATGACACGGTCGATGGCTTGGTCTCACTAGCCATGGAGCATTGGATGCTAACCGGATAATATGGACTTGGAAAGGTCTGGTCGGATTCGATGTAGTTGGATCCGAGTTGAGATAAGGTCCGAGTTGGACAAACCCAACTATGAGACGCAACGATATGTCATCTATGAGTCTCTAGTACAACATACGTTCTATGTCCTAAGACCTGAGCTGACACATGTACTCGGAATGGTGACAGACTTGCTTTGGGCCGACCAAACGCTACTCCGTAACTGGGTAGTTACAAAGGTAGGTTTCGGGCTTGTCCAGACGCATGCTGCGAGACGTGGTCGAGCAAGATGGGATTTGCCCCTCCGATCAGGAGAGATATACTCTAGGCCCCTCGTGTGATCCGACCAGGATAAGCATGGCCATGCGACAAGGATTATGAGATAATCCGGATAGTGGTCGGCATCACAGGAACGAGAAAGAGGACGGGCTAGCACAAGGATGACAATCTCGCCTTGAGCCCGACAACATATATCGTGTGGCAAAAGGAATGAAAGTGTGATGTACAGGTACGCCTAACCAGCTTCATAGTCTGCTTGGTGTTCGGCATGACTTGCTAGAGGCCGCTGCCAACCATGCAATTCGGAGGTGATCCGAACTGCGACCAAGCCGGCTTGAACCTAAGGGGTCGCGCGCTTAAGGGAAGGAACCTACGAGGCCGGATCCGAGGACACTGATCGGATGAGATCCGAGCTGTATTCGGATTGAGGCCGAGTAGACTTATGGGCTTTAGGGTCAGTACGAGGCCCAAGTGTTGAGCCCACGACGGACGCCTAAATAAAGTGGGGTGCGGCACACTCATGCTGTTGTTCGCTTCGGCGCTGTCACTAGGGTTTGCATGTGTTGAGAATAGACACCTCCACTCGCTGACGGTTGTGTGATCGGACCTAGCAGTCCGCCGCACGATGTTCCTCCTGCACGCGCGGATACCGTTAGAGGCTGTGCACTTGCGCCGCTCTGCGAACCTGTACGTGGGAAACAATGACCGGCCGCTCGAGGGAGATTGGATGAGGAGGAGACGATCCACGCGAACGCGCTGCCCCAACTCTTCTTTCGCTGCACGGCACTGCGCGTCTAGTGGTAACGAACTGTGATCCATCTCCCGTAGCATGTTCTTGGTTGTTCTGTGCGTAGGAAATTTTAATTTGCAGTCGACGCACCCTACCGTAGAACCCAACATTTATCAGTCAAACGGCATAACAACTTACATTGTCCCCTTTGTCATCGGTATGTTACTTGCCCAAGATTAGATCGTCGGTATCATCATACCTAGTTCAATCTCGTTATCGGTAACTCTCTTTACTCGTTCCATAATGCATCATGCCGCAACTAACTCATTAGTCACATTGCTTGCAAGGCTTATAGTGATGTGCATTACCGAGAGGGCCCAGAGAATACCTCTCCGATACTCGGAGTGACAAATCCTAATCTCGATCTATGCCAACCCAACAAACACCTTCGGAGGCACATGTAGAGCATCTTTATAATCACCCTATTACGTTGTGACATTTGATAGCACACAAGGTGTTCCTCCGGTATTCGGGAGTTGCATAATCTCATAGTTAGAGGAACATGTATAAGTCATGAAGAAAGCTATAGCAATAAAACTAAACGATCATAATGCTAAGCTAACGGATGGGTCTTGTCCATCACATCATTCTCTAATGATGTGATCCCGTTCATCAAAACACAACACATGTCTATGGTCAGGAAACTTAACCATCTTTGATTAACGAGCTAGTCTAGTAGAGGCATACTAGGGACACTTTGTTTTGTTTATGTATTCACACATGTATCAAGTTTCCGGTTAATACAATTCTAGCATGAATAATAAACATTTATCATGATATAAGTAAATAAAATAATAATTTTGTTATTGCCTCTAGGGCATATTTCCTTCAGCACTTGCTTGCGTACGGCTTGGACCTGGTGGGTCCCCACTGTCAGTTTCTCGGTGTACAGTCCTCTCCGGATTCCTCTTGTTTGTTGAGCATGTTGACAACGGCATACGGCGGCGCCATTCTGAGCGCACACGGACGGGAAAGTACCAGAGCCGGGGAAGACGCCTTCATTCTTTCGAACATACCGCACTAGCCCGGTGGTTGCAGCCCTCTCACCCAAAAGTTGTACTACCCGGGTTCGATTCCAACTGGTGCAGTTGAAAAATATCTAACACTTGCCAAAAGTTCGTCCCTAGTTTACCCAATTTTTCACACACTCAACATTGTCTTGCCATTCCCAGTATAAAAAAAATTGTCTTGCCATTTTGAAAATAGCATATCTTTTTGAATTTGCATCATATGAAGATGTGTTATACATGAATGTTGATCAGCATGATGTTAACTTGTTGTTAGTTCTATTTTTTACCATCAATAAAATTTCCAACATTCTGTTATCCCTGTTTTAAAAGTGCCTGTTGATTTAAATGTTGTGCCTCTGAAACATGCAGTTTCTTATCTAAAAATCACTTGGACAAGCAGCCATCACCGGTGTTGGATTCGATGCCGCGCTTCTTCAATCACCCGGCAGGCACGAGGGGTAAATAAACTTCTGCCTCGTGCTGCCTGTTGTGGAATGGAGCGAACTGATTTAAGAGGGGGTCGGCGGAGCGACTGAAGAAGCACATCGGACGCGATTTTTTTTCTTCAGTGGATGGCTCTCGATGGCGGTTTTTTACTTGCCTCTGCACCATACAACTTGTATTTTTGCCTCCCAGTCCGTGGTGGACCAGCAGCCCATTTTCTGGGCGGGTCAACCTACAGAAACCAGCACTCGATTTTTCATCAAGCCCCAAAAACAACGCAATACTATGTTTGTTTTGAGGCCGAAAACATTACGGCAGGGGTTGAGCGGGGGAGGGGGGAAGACAGAGAAAAAAGATTAAAAAGAGCTCATGCGTTGTTGCTACCCTAACAAAGCAGGTGCAATTCTTCTCGGGAAAAAGGTGTGCCGTTGACATCCACACGTCACAAATCCCATAGTAGACATACTAATAAGTTCACACACAAGTACAACAGAAAAGGTAAACATTCGATCAAACTCATTTTCATAGGACACATTCATATTCATAGCCAACATTCCTAATCAACAACTCAAAAGATTCAAATATACACAAGTTCAGCATGTCTATGCATCCAAATGATTGATTGATCACACGACAATATTCATAGATAATTCACAAAAAGATTCAGATATACACATGTTTAGTATGTTTATGCGTCCAAATGATTGAGATCACAACCAATATCATCCATGGACGAACTTTAATTACCTAGGGTACAGACTGGTAAATGGTGTTCAGTCGGAGGTACTTCTTGCTAAAACTAATGCTTGTACGAGTAAACTTTCGAGTACATAAGAGGCAACTTGCACAATCTGAACTTTGCTTGTAGGTTTATCCTCAAATAGTGGCCTCGTGCGAGGAGGTTTGAGCAACTTGGCCACTACTTTCATCCAACTAGTTTACTAGCTCATCTTGGTCCTGTAGCTCGCCAAAATTCTACATTCCGGATAAGAAAGGAGGCGGTTGAGAAAATGAACCACCCAAATTTTTTGTGTAGTTCAACTGAAATGGAGCATCCCTGGCGTGTAGAATGATTAAGTGCTAGATGAATATACGCGTCAACAAACTTGTCTGGAATCTTTAGACTCCATGCCATACAGTTCGCTACCATATGTGCCGATAACTAAAAAGCACAAGTTGGGACCAAAGACTGGACTGCGTTTTTTTGGGCTATGCGCCAACAAATATTTTTGGCGTTCACTCTCCTAATACTTGGAGTTTGACAAATGGTTGACGTAGGTTGATACTCGAATGAATATAGGCACTTCTTCTTGTCAACATCGATGCTTGTCTGAGTGAACTTTGGAGTACATAGCAGCAACATAAGTATCTGTCCATCTGATCTTTTTGTGCAGTTCTACTGAAATCGCTGATGTCTACAATGCAACCTTCTTCTTGTATACGTTGTTGGGCCTCCAAGTGCAGAGGTTTGTAGGACAGTAGCAAATTTCCCTCAAGTGGATGACCTAAGGTTTATCAATCCGTGGGAGGCGTAGGATGAAGATGGTCTCTCTCAAACAACCCTGCAACCAAATAACAAAGAGTCTCTTGTGTCCCCAACACACCCAATACAATGGTAAATTGTATAAGTGCACTAGTTCAGCGAAGAGATGGTGATACAAGTGCAATATGGATGGTAGATATAGGTTTTTGTAATCTGAAAATATAAAAACAGCAAGGTAACTAATGATAAAGTGAGCACAAACGGTATTGCAATGCTAGGAAACAAGGCCTAGGGTTCATACTCTCACTAGTGCAAGTTCTCTCAACAATAATAACATAATTGGATCATATAACTATCCCTCAAGATGCAACAAAGAGTCACTCAAAAGTCACTAATAGCGGAGAACAAACGAAGAGATTATTGTAGGATACGAAACCACCTCAAAGTTATCCTTTCTGATCGATCTATTCAAGAGTCTGTAGTAAAATAACACGTAGCTATTCTTTCCATTTGATCTATCATAGAGTTCGTACTAGAATAACACCTTAAGACACAAATCAACCAAAACCCTAATGTCACCTAGATACTCCAATGTCACCTCAAGTATCCGTGGGTATGATTATACGATATGCATCACACAATCTCGGATTCATCTATTCAACCAACACAAAGAACTTCAAAGAGTGCCCCAAAGTTTCTACCGGAGAGTCAAGACGAAAACGTGTGGCAACCCCTATGCATAAGTTCACAAGGTCACCGAACCCTCAAGTTGATCACCAAAACATACATCAAGTGAATCACGTGATATCCCATTGTCACCACAAATAAGCACATGCAAGCCATACATCAAGTGTTCTAAAATCCTTAAAGACTCAATCCGATAAGATAACTTCAAAGGGAAAACTCAATCCATTACAAGAGAGTAGAGCGGGAGAAACATCATAAGCTCCAACTACAATAGCAAAGCTCGCGATACATCAAGATCGTATCACCTCAAGAACACGAGAGAGAGAGAGAGAGAGAGAGAGAGAGAGAGAGAGATCAAACACATAGCTACTGGTACATACCCTCAATCTCGAGGGTGAACTACTCCCTCCTCGTCATGGAGAGCGTCGGGATGATGAAGACGGCCACAGATGAGGGATCCCCCCTCCGGCAGGGTGCCGGAACAGGGTCTCGATTGGTTTTTGGTGGCTACAGAGGCTTGTGGCGGCGGAACTCCCGATCTATTCTGTTCCCCGATGGTTTTAGGGTATATGGATATATATAGGTGAAAGAAGTCGGTCAGGGGAGCTACGAGGGGCCCACGAGGGTGGGTGCGCGCCCAGGGGGCAGGCGCACCTCCCTGCCTCGTGGCCACCTTGTTGCTTCCCTGACGTACACTCCAAGTCTCTTGGATTGCTTCCGTTCCAAAAATAACTCTCCCGAAGGTTTCATTCCGTTTGGACTCCGTTTGATATTCCTTTTCTTCGAAACACTGAAACAAGGGAAAAAACAGGAACTGGCACTGGGCTCTGGGTTAATAGGTTAGTCCCAGAAGTAATATAAAAGTGTAAAATAAAGCCCATAAACATCCAAAATAGATGATATAATAGCATGGAACAAAAAAAAATTATAGATACGTTGGAGACGTATCAATCGCCTAATGTAATGATTTTCCTGCGAGTTCATGCTCCAAGTTACTCCTTTATGAAATCGGCAAATAGTAGCACAATACCAAATTACCAATACATATGACAAGCACAATAATCGGGATAAAGACCAGTACCAACCTGTGTGAGGTAGCATATTGATTACTATGTCCTTTCACTGGAAGCCGAGATAAGCAAAACGACTGACAGCAAAGGAAGGAAGCAAGCCGAGATAAGCGATTGACAGGAAAGGAAGGAAGCAGTCGAGGCAATGAGGCACCTAAAGTTTTTGTCCAGTTCCACCAAAATCGAGCATCCCTGTTGCACATATATTGAGAGAGTGAGATTACTGTAATAGTGGGACTAGTTGATGAAACATACACTAACAAACAGAAGCACCCTCATTATCTTAATGGGTAAAGTTAGCAACATACTAGTCTTGCTTAAAGAGAGGTGTTAATTTATTTGATCAGTGCCAATTAGCTCAACACTCAAAGCATTGCCATGTATCATAGGTTGCAAAACTTTAACGTGCAAAGATAAAGGAGTTTCTCATGACAGTAGCACGATACAAATAGAGATGACAAAAAACTAATATGGATGAAAGCCTTAGGCCGGTACCAACCTGAGCAAAAAAGCATATTCATGTAGTCCCAGAAGAGATGATAAAGCACTCACTGGAATTACTCAATAGTATATATTTTTATGCACTTCAAATGTATGGTTGAAATCACTCTTCTTTACCATGCGAGATTATATCGAAGATTATCAAGAACTTCCAGCGAGTTAAAGCACTGGCTGGGATACGATTCATTGTATTGTCTTATGTAGTTCCACTAAAATGTATGATTGGCACAACATGATCCCTGTTTGCACAAGTAGGAACAAGGTGAAACCTTCATTAGCTTAGTGAGAAAGGATAGAAAGACATTAGCATATTACTCTAACAGTAGCATCAAATTCATAATGGACAATACGCAAAACATTGCCTCATTGAACCAATGGCAATAAATTGACATGCAAAACAATAGCACTATTATGTCATGACACTACCAAGATTCCCTCCCTGATCCACCACATGATTCACCTCCACAAACACACATACACACATACATGATTCAGCATAGGGTGCTACTAAAGATTTGTTTAACACCGACAGGAAAATTAGGCAGCAATAAATTAGTGGTACTTAAGTTCTCCTAATTAATTAAGTGACCTTGCAGGAGAGACATCAGAAGTGGAAGGGCTCTCTCGAGGATCGTCTCACATGTAAGGTAGACATTGCCAGAGCCCTTGAATGGCCTCGACTGAGGCCTCGGGTTTCAGCAAGATAACCTTGGCACTATTGATAGTGTAGAGCTGGGTCACAGATGCATCCAGAATCCAGTTAATTAGTATGATGTGTCGTCACCCAAGTACTACTCTGCTGCATTTATCTATCTATCTCTACTCTACTCTTATAAAAAACAGAGTTGGTCATGATGGTGTGCCTGCCATCCTGCAATATATATAGGACGTCTGATTTATATCTGACGGATAGGAAGGAAACCATGGCAATTTTGCAAAAAGGAACCCACAACCCTCTCCACATTTGCAAATAAGGCCTTCCCTCGTTCATCCTTTTCTCTCATAAGATAAACTACCCATAACAAATGCATCTTGATGTTACGTGCAACACACGGGCATCTTGCTTGTCTTCCAAGTAAATTAAGACTAGTAGCAACACAACAATACAATATCACTAGCAAGATGTCAGGATAACATAGGATGGTACCATCGTGTGATCTCCATTTCCTCTTTATTCTTCTTCTTCCTCCTCTTCATGCTCTATTTCTCTTTCTCCTCACCCGTTGGTGAAACCAAGTACATGATTGGCCTTCTATTTCAGAATTGGTTTTGTCAGTGAGGGAGTACAAGTGTACTAGTAAACAATAGCATTATTTTCTCATGGTAGTCACAAAATAGAGACGAAAACGTGCATTAAATATCATTCTTACCAAAAGGAAGCTTATGGTGCCAATATGGATGATGAGGATTGGAACAAAGATCTCCCTTTGTGCAGTTCCACCAAAATGAACCAACTGTTCCATTCTGACATTCCAGTTAAACAGCACAAAAGTCACTTCTTTTAATAAGTGTTTTGTGCAGTGCACCAAAAGGTCACAACAACAAATAGGTCAAATGGATATCCCTGTTTGCACAAAAAGCTACAGAGGAAACAATCAGAGTCTCAAACAATTATAGGCAAAAACATTTGGCTAAACTTGTCATGGCTTATAACAGTGGCATGGCTTCATTTTACCAAGGGCATTAGATTAAGAACAGCTAAACATTTGGTATAAGGGCATGGGATAGTGGCACCATGTACCTAAACCGGGGCATAAAGTGGTGATTTAGAGTTTGTTGCCCCGAGAAACAAACATCCAAGAAACATATGTGGGTTGGTCCCATTTTTGTTCACTCTAGCCACTTACTCCTATGTGTGGATAGCAAATCTAGTCCTGGTCATACCACTGTGTACAACGTTTCCCCTATATTTCCCTTTCGACCAAGAGACCGGTTGGATGACCAGTCTATACTACTTTCACCCCCTTTCCTTCTTGTTTGTACCAAGTCCGATGTACATACTAAATCCCCCCTTATTTCTTGTTTGAACCAAGTACAATATTCGACTCCATGAAGTAGCTTTACCTCTAACAATAGAAGAAAAAAATAGGTGACGTTGGACCATCCGATCGAGAGGGGCTGAGAGGTAGAAAATGATGCACATGCAGCAACGTAGCGAGCTGGGGAAGTAGAGCTAGGGTGGTTTCAAAGGAAGATATACCTGAAGGTCAACGGGATGTGGATAGGTGGACGGCGGGAGGCTTGATCCGCCCACACCTGGGCAAAGACAAAGGGATAGGAGGACCTCCCGCTCCGGCGCTCGGCCAGAGATAACGGTGCAGCCGGCAGTGGGTCTCCTCCCTCGCTATTGACGACGGCCTAAATGCTGCCCCTCCTCCCCTTCACCGGCGGATGGGGATACGTCCGGATCTGTAACCAGCGGTGAGGATAGAAAGATAGTGTTACCGCCGCTATCTTGTTTAGATCTGGAGAGGATGAGAGTGTGTGAATAGAGCCTCCGCGCTTGCTTGCTAGGGTTGCTCTAGTCATAATTTTAAACGATTGTTTTGATGACGTAGTGGGGTAATTTTCCTTTTTCACTCCAACAAAACAATCATTTAAAATTGTGTACGTTCTAGGTCGCCTTTTTTTAGCAAAACAATCAAGATAATTTGTAACGAGCAATAAGTAACAAAAGTAAATAAAGTGCAGCAAGGTGGCCCAATCCTTTTTGTAGCAAAGGACAAGCCTGGACAATTTCGTATATAGTGTCGGTGTAGGAATGACACCTATGGGATCACAAGAATCCCTACTACGGTTGCGGGGCGCGGGGTCGTGAGAAGAGCGGATCAAACAGAGTTCACACAGTTTCTTTATCCAGGTTCGGGCCGCGAGGATGCGTAAAACCCTACTCCTGCTTTGGTGGTTTGTTTATCTGTGTTCTTGAACTAGCAATGGGGCGTGAGGCGCTCCAAAAGGCGAATCCTCTCCTGGTCACCTTGGGCCTCCTTTTATAGGGAAAGGGGTTGCCACAGTGGCACACATGAGGTGGAAAGGGTACAGTGATGCGAGTTTATCCCTCGCATTACACGACAAGGCACCTTTAATGTGTCTTGCTTAGGTGTCCTTGCTTTATCGGGGGCCGGGAGAGCCTGTCTCGTCAAATCCTTGCTCCCTTCGTGTCGACACGCGCCTGGCCAGCGGTGCCCGTGGTGCCATGTAGGCAGGCAGGCAGATGAGGTGGCGCAGCGGTGGGTCTCCACGAAGATCCGCTTGCCGCCACGCAAGTGCCTGCCCAATTGGTTGGGTCGGCAGCTGCATGCGAACGGCGGTGAAGGTTTGATTGGCGTGGGCCCGATGGTGGCCCTACGGGTGTCCTTGGCAAGGGCCTTGCCGTAGCCCCGGCAAGGGTCTTGCCGGGGCCCCGGCAAGGGTCTTGCCGTGGCGCCTGCTGTCATCCCCGGCAAGGCTCTTGCCGGGGGCCTTGTGGTCCTCTTTGGCTGGGATCCCGCCAAGGGTCGTCATCTTCTATAGTGTGTATCGATCTTGAATGTCTTCACAAAGATCGCATGCCACCATGGGGATGTCTCCGAATCCTTGCCCCATGGGGGCAGTGGACTCAAGGGTGATTCGCTCCGTAGGTGCGGGACGAGCTGCCACGGCAAGGGTCTTGCCGGGTTTGCTAAAACCGCCTCCCGACAAGGGTCTTGCCGGGGGAGTCCGCTTCGTCCCGTTTGCTCTTTGTGGTCTTGGTCTTGGCGTCGTCCTGCTCCTTTCGAGCTTTGGCCTTACCTTGGTTCAGCTCCTTGCCTTGCTCGGTCTTGGTGGTGCCCGCGGCTCGGACTGCCGTGCATGATTCTGATGGTGCGAAAGTGCACCCCACTTTTTGTACACCGACAGAGCCCCAGGCTGGGCCACACGTAAGCGCAATCGAGTCGTTGGGCTAGGCCCAAAAGCGGTCTTGTGAGCAGGCGGGAGGTTTTACCGTGGTAAGTCTCTTGGCGTTTCTTCCATGCCTCCGTCGTGGCTCGGTGTGGGGAGGCGTGCGTGACGTGGGCGGCATGCGTGGGGCTGAGCTCTGCGCGCATGCGTCATGTCGTAGTAAAGGGGGTGGTTCGCGCCTTCCCCATAAACGGAGGGAGGCGTGGAGGCGCGGCGCATTTACTGAACGGGGCCGAGGCGTGGTCTTCAAGGCGTCCACTCCCCACGATCACGGGGTGGGGAGAGGTCGCCTCACCCGTCGCCTCGGTCCCGCATGCCTGCCACGTGGTTCTCATGCGCTTGGGGTGGCGAATGGCGGAGGCGGGAAACCGAGCTGTCGCGGGCTAGGGTAGCGGGTCGGTCCCAGTTTCATGTGCCTTCCGCGTCTTGATTGGCTGAGCGGGGCGGCCGAGCCCCCACCCTGTGCCTTTATAAAGAGCGCAGGGGGGGGGGACGGCGTCCCGCACTCTTCCATCTTCTCCTTCCTTCAGCTTCTGCTCCCCCCTCCATCCGCCATGGAGAGAGGGAATTCTGGCCCTTCAACGGTGGCGGCGAGGGTCGCCGCTCGACAACACATCCTTCCTTCTCCTGCACATGCGGTGGCAGAGCCAGCCGCGAGGGGAATGGGGAGGGGGCGAGGCCGAGGCGCTCAGGGAAGAGGAGGTCGGGGCGGCGCGCCGGTCTCGCCTCCGCCCGTAGTTCCTCCCCCCATGGAGGGCCATGTTGGGGATGATCCTTGCGAGTTCTTTGTCAGGCTGCGCCGGCCGCCTCGTCGTCGCCTTCGTCTCCTGACTCCATTTGCGAGCGAGATGGAGCTGGATCCGCCGGAGTCATTGCGGCTGCACATGAGGGGTTGTTGGGTCAGCGGTACGTGAGTTCGCGTCGACTTCCCAGCCCCTCACGTGATGTATATTTGTCGAGGATGGAAGACGTTCGCTCATATCCACCGCTTGACGATGGGGCTCACTCTCCATTTCAAGCTGATGGAGGGCGGCCTCCTCCCCGTCAAGGTCTTCGGGTGCTTCGGGACTCGGGCAAGGTGCTGCGTGGATAGCTCTTCTGATAGCGAAGACTCCTCCTCGAGTGGGAGTGGCGAGGAGGACAGCGGCATTGACGACGAGGGTAGCAGGCGGCAGGATGACGGGTCCGACTAGGTGTCGGGCGCCGCTCCGTGCGGCACCGGCGATTCCATCATCCGCGTCGCCGGCTTCCTGAACTTCTCGGGGTCGTCTCCTTGGGCGGCTGGCGTTGGGAGGCTGCGGAAGAGGAAGAGGGCGGGCGGCAAGGCCGTCAAATCGGAGTACGCGGGCACCGACGCCTTCGACGCGTGCTGACGTCCTGCCGCCTCGTCTTCGAGCTCTGCTTCCGGCGCCGCCATCACCATCCAGCCTTCGGACGGCCACCGAGATGTTCTCTTGGTGCCTCCTGCCACCCGTAGCTTGCCTAGGCGCCCCTTTGCCCTTTTCGCCTCCTTGACCTGCCTCCTGAGGAGAGGGACAAGAAAGGGGTTCTGAGCACCTTATCTTTTTTAGTTTGTAAGCCTTTGGGCCTTAGCTGAATTTAAAACTTGTAATCCCATCATTCATGTTTTCTTTCCCCATGGACTGTGTCTGAGTGGAATGTTTTTAATGAAAAAGGATGCTTGCGGGTCATTTGTTTGCGGGTAGAACCCACGACAAGGAGTAAATCCTTGATATCCTTAAGATAAACATTTCCTTGCACGCAGCAGCCCCGCCGTCTTCCCACTTCGCCGACCTTTCTCACGCTTTGGCGGAGGCGGGGACGAGGTGGGTTCGAGCTCCTCGTTTCATCCTTTTGCTCCCGCGACTCGACCAAACCTGGCCCGAGAGCGAGCCCTAGGGCCTAGAGTTTTAGGGAGCACGGTAGCTTTGGGAAGAAACGAGGTTTCACATACTCGATCCATAAGAGAATGCATGATAAGGGATCAAGAACTTATCTGAAGCTGTAGCCCCCGGCAACTCTGGTTTTCCGTGGGTGAATCTTTGTACTTGCAGCCCCCGGCAATACTGGCTTGCCGGGGTCTAGATGCCGGTCTGTCCCTCTTCTCTTTTTCATCCTCAAGTGATCCGGCAAGGATATCTGTGAGTCCTGCGAACCAAAGAAGACAAAAGAATGGTAAAGAGCGCACTCGACCTCTAAGCTAGGGGTTAGTCGCGCCAAGCACTATCAACCCTAACCAGGGCGAGACTCGACCTAGCATGCATGCTATAACTTAGGCGCCAGCCTTCATTTATTTATGCTCACGGTCTGCGCTGGCTTTGTACAAAGGGTTACATGCATCATCGGCAATGCTTATACAAAAGGTGGCTTGCCGGGGCCCGGCAAGCAGCGCCTCACGGGTAAAACTTGCGAAGATGCTCAATGTTCGGGAGTTACTCACGGAGCGGCATCTTGATCTCGAGGCGGACTGCGCGGGCACTGGTGACTCGTATTACCCGATAAGGCCTTCCCACTTTGGAGTCAACTTGTTGGAATTCTTGGCCGATTGAATGCGCCGAAGGACAAGGTCGCCTTCCTCAAGGCTTCGGGCATGAACCTTGCGGCTATGGTAGCGGCGCAAGGCTTGCTGGTAGCATGCTGCACTCATAGCCGTCCGAAGACGATCTTTCTCAAGGAGCACTGCGTCATCTTGCCGCAGTTTCTCTTGCTCAAGCTCGTCATAAGCGAGCACTCGAGGTGACCCGTATATGAGTTCGATGGGGAGAACTGCTTCGCCCGTATACGAGCAAAAGGTGTACGGCGGTGGCTCGATTTAGCGTCGTCTGGTCGACCAAAGAACCGCCGCAACTCATCAATCCGATGCCTTCCACTCTTGTGCAGCTGTCAAAGGTCTTGGTCCTTAATCCTCGCGATACTTCAGCATTTGCCCTCTCAGCTTGACCATTGCTTGCGGGTGAGCAGCGGAAGTGAAAGACTTTCTTTGCCGAGGTCTTGGATATATTGCATGAAGGTGCGGCTTGTGAACTGTGTGCGTTGTCGGTGATAACCCTATTGGGTATGCCAAAGCGGCACACTAGTCCTGAAGGACTTGGCGGCCGGTAGCTGTGACCTTCCTCCTGCCTCCACCTCCGGCCACTTTGTGAACTTGTCGATTGCGACATACAAGTACTCAAAGCCCCCGACAGCGCAGGGGAAAGGGCCGAGTATGTCGAGCCCCCAGATCGAGAAGGGCTAGGAGAGAGGAACGATTTGAAGTGCTTGAGCTGGCTGATGAAGCTTCTTTGAATGGGCCGACACGCTTCACACTGGTGACTAGTGTCGTCGCATCTGGAGGCGGTGGGCGAAGAAGCCTTGCGAAATGCCTTGCCGGCAAGGGCCCTTGACAATGTGGGATCCACATATGCCTCCGTGTATCTCCGTAACAGCTCGATCCTTCCTCTCGAGGATACACTTCAATTTCACACCGTTCGGCCTCTTTACATGCGGGGCGTCATCGGCGAACTGGTACATGGTAAAGCGACGGGCTACTTTCTCCACTTCTTCCCGCTCCTCGGGAAGTTCCCTGTTGGAGGAATCGGACGGTATCTGTGCCTGGCTGAGGCCCGGGGCTCGGCGGCGAGGACTAAAGGCATTTCCTCCGTTATAAAGCGGTATGTCGGCGGCAAGATCTTGGCGCTCCGCGGAGCCGGTCGTCCGTGGCGGGCTCGATATTCCGGCAACATCCTTGCGGCGGCTCCGGGAGCTTCGGCGGAAAAGTACTTGCCGGGCCCTGATTTCTTCCTCTTGTTCTGCTCTGTTGATGGATCAACGGATGGCTGAGTTAGCTGAAGCAAAAGGTACCTAGTTCCACAGGTAGCTTGAGGGCAACGCGTTTTGACAGGTAATCGGCGATATCATTCTCCGCTCGGGGAACGTGTTAAGCCTGAATACCATCGAAACGCTCTTCCAGCTTCCTCACTTCATCAACGTAGGCCTTCATCAACGGGCTCTGGTAATCCTTGTTGACTTGCTTGACGACAAGCTGCGAGTCCCCCCTGACGATGAGTTTCTTGATTCCGAGGTCTGCCGCGATCCTAAGACCGGCAAGCAGCCCTTCGTACTCTGCCGTATTGTTTGTGGACACCTCCCTGGGGAAGTGCATTTGGACCACGTACTTGAGGTGCTCTCCGGTGGGCGCGACAAGCAGTACGCCAGCCCCGGCGCCTTGTAAGGAGAAAGCCCCATCAAAGTACATGATCCAATCACAACTTGCCTCCTTGCCGGGGAGAGCAGTCTCTTGGGATTCTTCGTCAGGCGTTGCGGTCCATTCTGCAATGAACTCCGCTAGGACTCGTCTTTGAATCGTCGAAGTACTTTCAAACTTGAGGCCAAAGCTGGACAGCTCCAGTGCCCATTCCACAATTCTTCCCGCTGCATCCGGATTGTGCAATATCCGTTCGAGAGGAAGCGAGTAACAACAGTGATCTCGTGTGCACGGAAGTAGTGATGCAGCTTCCTCGAGGCCATAAGAAGGCCGAAGAGCAGTTTCTGCACGCCGGAGTACCTTGATCTAGCCCCCTGCAGGAGGGAACTAACAAAGTATACCGAGTGCTGCATCATTTTCTTCTTTGGCGGCACGTCAACTGGCTGTGTCGTCTCTGCATTGGTGGTGTCGGGCTCTGCCGCTGCCATAACCTCGTCGTCAACCTCTCTCTGCGCCACCAGTGTGGCACTGACCACCTAGTCCGTTGCCGCCAGGTATAGCAGCAACGGCTCCTTTGGCCTAGGCGCAACTAGTATTGGCGCGGAAGAGAGGTATCTCTTCAAACCTTGCAATGCTGCTTGACTTCGCGTCCACTCCATTGGGCCCGCCTTTTTGAGGATCTTGAAAAAGGGAAGAAGCGCGCTCATGAACTTGAAATGAACCTGCCCATGGCGGAGGCGCAACCAACAAGCCGGCGCACATCCTTGATTAAGCTTGGGTGCTTCAATTTGCTCTATAGCTTTGATTTTGTCGGATTGGCCTCTATCCTGCTTGTGACACCAAGAACCCGAGAAGCTTGTTGGGCGGGGCGCCAAAGACGCACTTCTCAGGGTTCAGCTTGAGATTGATCTTGCGCAGGTTTGCAAATGTTTCTTGCAAATGTGGTATGAGGGTTGCCCTGTCCTTGGTTTTGACCACTATGTCATCCATATAAGCTTCCATATTTCTATGGAGCTGGGGTTCAAAATCAATCTGGACCGCCCTTGCAAACGTCGAACCAACACTCATCAACCCGAAAGGCATCCGCATGAAACAATACGTACCACATGGGGTGATGAATGCTGTCTTCTCTTCGTCTTCTCTTGTCATGAAGATCTGGTGGTAGCCGAAGTAGGCGTCGAGGAATGACAACAGATCACACCCAGCCGTGGAGTCAACAATCTGATCGATGCGCGACAACGGGAAGGGGTCTTTAGGGCAAGCCTTATTGATATCTGTGTAATCAATACACAGCCTCCACTTCCCATTTGCCTTGCGCACCACGACCTGATTGGCCAACCACGTTGGATGGAGCACTCCTCTTACCAAACCCGCTGCTTCCGGTTTGGATCTCTTCTCATGATGAACTCTTGTCGTTCCAAAGCTTGCTTCGACCTTGGCAGCGGGCGCGCATGAGGGCAGACAGCAAGGTGGTGCTCAATCACCTCCCTGGGAACACCGGGTGTCGGATTTCGGGTTCCGGTAGACCCTTAAGGTTCGAACTCTGGGGTGCGCGTGGAGATCCAACCCTCCACCGTCTCGTACATCGCCGAACCGCTGGGACCTAAACTACTAGCAAGAACAACACAAGAGACGCAAGATTTATACTAGTTCGGGCCACCGTTGTGGTGTAATACCCTACTCTAGTTTGTGGTGTGGTGGATTGCCTCTGGGGCTGATGAAGAATAGTACAGGGGAAGAACAGCCTCGCGTGGAGTGCATTCTTGGCGGAGCGATGAACTGCTAAGTGGTGTCCCGTCGCTCGGCTTGAGGATCGGATCTCTATCTCTCTCTCTGGATTCCGAATGGCGGATCCTTCGTCGTCCCTCAGTGTGTCTGCTCCTATGGTGGCTAGCTCTACTTATATGGCGAAGGCCTGGGCCTCTTCCCAAATATTGGCGGGAAGAAGCGCGAACAATTGGCCATTTCGAAGGGGAACAGCGGGTACACTTATCCTGACTAAAGTTGGTCCTCGCCTGCCAAAGGCTCTGGTGATGATGCCTGCTTGGGCTCCATGATGACTGCATTCTAGCCGTTGGGGCTGGTCTTGGTCTTGTTGCACCGAAACGGATGCCTTTGCTTGATGCTCTTGCCTGCGCTTGCTCCCTTTGCACCAAAGAGGAAAGGAGGATGCTGCGCGGGCTGGCGCCCGACTGGCGCCCTTGGTCATCATGGCTTGCGTCACGGGCACCTCGCGAGGTACCCTGCCTTGAACTCTCCGCCTCCTCGTGAGCCAGCCTGACGAGGCCGTGCTGAGAAGCTCCTTGTCGTCCGCCCGCAGTCTGGCCCCTCGCGAGGTCTTGAGCTTGTGTTGATGAAGATGGGCCATCTGGGCCTCCTTTGAGCCACGCCCGCAGGCAGCGAGCGAGCAAGTCTGCAGGGACCCCCATTCCCGGAAGCACCCGGCAGTAGCCCCGGGCCTGGCGCGCCCGACCTTGGCCGTCACGCGAGGCGAAAGGGCAAGTCTGAGCGTCGCGGGCCCTAACAGCTCTGACCTTAGGCGCCCAGCGTGGCGGTTGATTGGGCCTTGAGAACCTGCTCTCCCATGACGCCTTGGTAACCGCCCAGATTCGACAGGTCCCTGCATGCAGCGTTGGGCATGATGAATAGTGATCATGGAGGCCGACGGTTGGCCTCTGCCGGCTATAAATGCAGGCGGCGTCGCCCTTCGATCTATCATACTGCTCCTCCTCTTCCTTGTCTCGTCCGGCTGCCATGGCTCCGATCCGTCGGTTCTCCCGGGAAGAGAAGGGAAAGGCTCCTCAAGAGGATCCTGACCCGCTCCCCCCAAAGAAGCGACTTGCTCTCTGGTGCCAGGCGGGGAGCCCGCAGCGCAAGGCGCCCGTGCCCTGGTGTGTGCGGCCACCACCGGGGTTTCCTCTTCCTTATGCTGCAGATTGGTGGCCCCGGAGGAGGTGGCGTCAGAGGCGCCACGGCGCCCGCCCGGCAACGCCGGCGGGTTCTGGTTGTGCATCTTCCCCACAGGTTCACACGAGGGCTCTGCCGGGAGTTCGTGCTTCACGTCGCGCGCCTCCCAAGTCTTGGATTAGTCTTCCTTCTTTCTTTGCTTGTCATCCGTGAGAGGCCCTGGGACTCTGGCTGTAGCATGCCGGCTCACGGCACCCTCACGGCCCAGGGCGAGAGGTTGCAGTGGTTGCCCGGCGAGTCTTCATGACTCGAGGCTGGGGCGAGGTTGCCGGGTCTGCGGGGCGGGCGCCCTCACGATCCACAGAGTGCAGCCGGTGCTTGGTGATGTCCTTCAAGCTTTTCGGCGGAGGTGCGTCGGTGGAAGTGCTGCCCGGGAGGCGGTCGGGGCCTCTTTGTGGTGAGCGAGGGCCAACCGCCCGCTCCTTGGCATCTTCTCAAGCGGCAGAAAGCGCGGAGGATCAGCGACTCCGCCGAGCTCTTGGCGGCGCCGGAGGCGGCGGCGGCCTCTGAGCCCGGGCCTGCGCCCGCTCCGGGCGAGGCGAGCTCGTCGGTCGTCGCCACCCCTGATCTGGATGGGGTTGGCTCGGACCGGGCGGCCTTTGTTGATGATGGCGTCTGCCGTGGTGTTCCACAAGGGCGAGTTCCTTAGGATTCGCGTCTTTTGTTCCTGCGAAGGGCCAAGAATGTTCCCCACGGGGGCTTGTAAGATGTTTGTAGCTCCGTTTGTCAATATGATCCTTATTGTGAGGCAATGCGGGATGCTCATTCCGTTTTAGCGCAGTTTCTTCCTTTCAGACCTTGTGAGGGCTTGGTGCTCTGCGCCTCTGGTCCCGATCCCAAAGCGGCTTGGCCGTTCTTTGGTATGCCAGGTCGCGATGCCATGGTCAAGGCCGGAGGTGGCGGCCCGAGTCGGTAAGAGCCTCACGAGTCGCGATGCTCGGGGGTCCTGTCGAATGTCAAAACCGGCGGATCTCGGGTAGGGGGTCCCGAACTGTGCGTCTAGGCGGATGGTAACGGAGACAAGGGCACGATGTTTTACCCAGGTTGGGCCCTCTTGATGGAGGTAAAACCCTAAATCCTGCTTGATTGATATTCATATTGTGGATGTTTACAAGAGTGGATCTACCACGAGATCAAGGAGGCTAAACCCTAGAAGCTAGCCTATGGTATGATTGTAAGGGTTGTTGTTGAGTCCTACGGACTAGAGCCATCCGGTTTATATAGACACCGGAGAGGGCTAGGGTAACATAGAGTCGGTTACAATGGTAGGAGATCTACATATCCGTATCGCCAAGCTTGCCTTCCACGCCAAGGAAAGTCCCATCCGGACACGGGGCGAGTCTTCAATCTTGTATCTTCATAGTCTTGGAGTCGGTCGATGATGATAGTTCGGCCGATGATAGTCCGGCCGATGATGGTAATCCGGCTATCCGGACACCCCTAATCCGGGACTCCTCGGTAGCCCCGAACCAGGCTTCAATGGCGATAAGTCCAGCATGCGTGTAGTCTTGGCGTTGCAAAGCGGGTTCTCCTTCAAGTTCTACGTACCTGCGGACGGTGTCCAGCTTCCTCATCAATGTTGCGTCTTGGCTTCCGTCCAATAATGTCCTTCTTCCACGTCGTCGCCTTGAATGTGAAAAGCGAGTGTCTTTTATGTCTTACCCCTAGTTGTGCGAATGATCTGCCTATAAGGGAGGCAGAATCCAGATCCAAATCACCATCTTCCTCCATAAATACTCATCGGGCGCTTTTGACCAGAATCCATTCCATCATGGACCGTCAGCGGCTCCTCTTCTCGCTCCCAGCCCTTTGCGGAGATTGGAGGAGATGCTCTGTTCCGCTGTGAGCTGGTGAAGCTCCAAGTGGGGATATCTCCCTCCGGCCTTCATGGTTCGATTCGAGCCGGGCTGGCCACCTACAAAGGTGGGAAGCAAGCGGAGGTTACCCCAAATCCCAACAAAGGGGCGGGTATGCTTCGTCCCCTATCGATAAGGGGCTCGGTTTCTGTACATCCATTCCTCCGCGGGCTCACAGGTTCTCTCGGACTCGGCTTCATCACCTCCGCCCGCCTCAATCCTGCATATTGCGGGTTACGTAGCTCTTCTGAGCTATTCATGGGCGTCGAGCCCCACCGCGTTAATGGAAGAGGTTGTTCGCCTTGTACCCGCTCTCACGAGGGTCCATATATCAAGTAAGCGGCGCGAAATATGGCGCATTGCGGGACGGATATCCATCCGGAACCCCTAAGCGCCGAAGACTGGCCTTGAATGGTTTTATATAGAAGGCGCTCCGCTGCGGACCCTGTTGGATCGGCCTCCGGAGTTCAGCAATGCTCCTCTGAAAAAGCCTTAGTTGGAGTCCATGGAGCCCGTGCGGAGGAAGATAAGGCGTCCATTATTTGATGGGCGAATAAGGTTCTTGGCCCATGCCGGGTTGACCATGATTGGAGTCATGGCAACATGCATTACGTGAAGTGCAGCCACTGTCTGAGGGCCACCCATGTGGGATTTCAGCGGGAAGGCGATGCCACCCGTCATGGCATAAAGGGCGGATTGGCCGAAGATCTAGTGACGATCCTGTCCGGCCTGTATAAGGGGGAGAAGGAGGATTTCCTTCGGACGAACCCGTTAAATGGGTTCTCCATGAATAATCCCCATCCTTGGGTAAGAGAACACTCTGCGCGTCCGACCCGTGCCTTTCGAAACTTAAGTTTCTTATATTGTGTTCTTCTTCGATCGCGAGAACTGCGCCGGACCGTGGAGGGCATGCTAAGTCGGCTCCGCGGCCCGAGGATCGAGAGAGATCCGGGATCCGGCCTCGAAGAGGATCCGGACATAAAGGTGGAGCTAATCGGCGGGGTGTTCCACCAGCTCAGCATGGACAATGCTTTAATCGCCATCACGACCGACTATCCCGGACTATATCCGGCTTCCCAGGTGATTGCGACCGAAGCCACGACACCGTCATTCCTTCCTTGCTTATTCGACCACCGTATATGATGGCGCTATGCAGGAGGCGCCCTGGGCGAAAGCGAGCCGCGCGGTGGCTGACCAACAAGGGCGATTCGGACCATGATGGCGGAAAAAGGGCGGGCGCGGACTAAAACGTCGCTGCAAAGGTGTAGCTCACAATTCATTATTTAAACAACGTTCCTAGGAAGCGTTTGAGTGCTCATGACTTTTATAGGGAAAAAAGCGTCCGCGGTTAGCGGGCGTGGAGGTTGCCAATCCAACCTCTACCAGCTAGGCTCCCTTTTGGTCGGGAGGGGAGGCGGCGCAAAGCGCGAGCCGGACGTTCCTCCGACGGAGGATGCCGACAGGTGTCCGCCACCAAGTGCGAGGTGGAGAGTGCCACGAATCACAGGCGCCGCCGAACAGTATTCGTGACCGTGCTTCTCCCGAGGCATTGAATGCCTTTAACACGGGGGCCAGCACCTTCGTGCTGCTCAAGATGGTTTTACGAGCCACGGAGCGGTATGTAAAAGACATCTGGTAAGAGAATTTAATAGTTATATATGCGGTGGCCCCGAGACTTAAAGTAGTTATATTAACTGATTTAAGGATCATATAAACGTAGGATCTTACGAGAAGAATACCCAACTGTCTCGGGAGCTGCAAGAGTGCAAGGCCCAACTTGAGGCCGCACTCTCTGCGCGAGGAGGAAGCGCAGGACCTCTCTGGTAACACATTATTTTAGAAAGATAAGTAGCGTTTGGCCTTTGCGCAAGTCTGAAAGAAAAAATGGCGTTGCGGTGCTGCGGACAAGATCCGGACAGGCAAGAACCTGCGCCAACTAAAGGCGGCGAGAGGGTGCATAAGGTGCAGCATGAAAGGAACAAGCTCCGGGATGCCCATGCCCAGCTTGGAGAAAAGTGAAAGGCGTTCGGGCCAAGCTGTCGGGCTCCGTTAAGGAGAATCAGCGGCTTCGTCGCGGCATATATAGTAAGTGCTTGGCGAACTCCTTTGAAAAGAAGAGTTGGCGAGGAAGTCAATTTGACGAATATATGCGCAGGTATGCTCACGAGTTCGCCTGCGGAGAGATGCCGTATCAGCGGGTGATCAACTTCAATTGTTGCAAGCTGATCGAGCGAGTTGGCGGGCAATGGCGGCGTCATCCAGGCGTTATGGCCAACCTTCTCCTTAGGGTCTTGGGAGCTTGGAGAAGCTGCAGGGAGTGCGGCGCTTCCATTTATGGAAGATTTCGCCTGCCGCCAAGGTGCCGTGGAGGCACAGGCCATGGTAAAGACAGCGGTACAAGAAGGCGGATCCCAACCACATGGCGAAGTCGGACTGTGGGGCCCGATGGGAAGGAGATCCTGTGAGTTTAGTATATGGCCAAGTAGAGTTGGCGCTAAATTTTCCCAACAGGACTGTAAATTAGACAACCTGTTAGGCGGGATTGAGGAAGAATACAATCGGTCGATTTGACAATGTATTATAAAATGACATACAAAATGCCTTCTAGCGGATTGTAGATCGTTTGTCTTTGCCGACCTTTTAACTCGACCTCGGGACCCTAGAGTCCGGAGTGTGTCGAATACCTTCTCGGTTATGAAACAACGGGTATGCATGGAGACCAGGCGTAGGGTCATCGATGCTTTATCGGACAAGTGCCCAACTAGTTATGTTATATTACATGGGTAGTAAGAAACATCTTCGGGAGAATAGTTCCGTTAAGGGTTCCTTTCCTCACGGGGTGGCATGCCCTAAAGTGCATGTCGGACTGCGGCGAAAAACATCTGGGGCAGATAAATAAGTGGATAAAAATCATCTTTTAAGTCACCGACCAAATATTCCCTTAAAACGCTAGCTTTCGGCTTCACCCGGTCTGAGGTACACATCCGGCTGACCGGCAAGAACAATCGCAGAGGTGCTCCTTTACCTCCTAGCCGAACAATCGGGAGCGTGGGGTAAGCACAGGAGCGAGCAACCCAGCTTGGCCAAAACTTAAGTCATATCGATGCATATAATGGTGAATAAAAGGTACATGTGGAGGCTTGACACATGTCTTGGGCATAAAGCCCGTATAATTAAGCTTCGGTAAAGAAGCCCCGAGGTATAATGAGTGCGGATAGCACATCAATTGCGCGCGAACGTTGCGCAAGTAGGCCCTTTAAGGCTTGGATGAATAGGGTTGGGAAGAAAAAGATAAACAAAAGGCAGGTGAAGTAAAAAAAAATTGGACGGGGGGAAAGGGATGAACTCTTAGTCCGGCGCTAGGCATAGAATCGTCAGAGGCGGGCTGCGTTCCATGGGTTCGGCTCGAGTCGGTTATCCGATGCATTTCGTGAGCGATGCGCTCCGCGGTCAGGACTTGATCGATGATGAAGGGCCTTCCCATTTGGGCTTGAGCTTGTCCTTTTTCTTGTCCGTGAGCGTAGAACCAGTTCGCCAGCGTTGTAAGTCTTGGCCCATACTTCTCTGCTTTGATATCTTGAGCCTGCTGCGATAGAATGCGGAGCGAGCCTTGGCGACGTCGCTCTTCCTCAATGCGTCCAAGCTGTCCTGCCGATCCAACTCGGCTTCTCTTTCTTCGTACATGCGCTTTCGAGGTGAGTCATGAATGATGTCGCAGGCAAAACTGCTTCTGCGCCGTATACCATAAAAATGGTGTGAATCCGGTAATACGGTTAGGCGTTGTCCGCAGCCCCAGTCTGGTCGAGCTCCTCTACCCGGTCGTGTCAGATTTCGTGAGGACCGCACTAGTGCGGGTTTGATGCCGCTCATTATTAGACCATTTGCTCGTTCCACTTGACCGTTGGTTTGAGGATGATAGACTGAAGCGTGTCGAGCTTGATGCCCATATTTTTGCACCATGATTTAACCTCATCGGCGGTGAAGTTCGTGCCGTTATCGGTGATGATCTTTGTGGGGACACCATAACGGTGTACTACCCGGATATAAAGTCTATCACTGGTCCGGACTCTGCCGTTTTAACGGCTTGGCCTCTATCCATTTGGTGAATTTATCCACCATGACCAATAGGTACCTTTGCTTGTGGGTTCCCCCTTTAAGTGGTCCAACCATGTCAAGCCCCGGACCATGACGGCCGGTAATGGGTATAGTTTTGAGGCGGTGGGTGGCATATGGCTCGATTAGCAAAGAGCGACAACCGCGCATCTTTGGACTAAGTCCGAGCATCTGCTCGGGCCGTCGGCGATAAAATCCTGTCGGAATGCCTTTCCTACAAGGGCCCGAGCTGCGGCGTGGTGTCCGCCTAGTCCGGCATGAATTTCAGCCGGGAGGTTTCGCCCTTCCTCTTGGAGATACACCTTTGAAGGACTCGGTTGTGCTTTTCTTATAAAGTTCTCCCTCATAGACCTTGTAGGCTTTAGATCGCGGACAATGCAGCGGGCCTCATTTTGGTCTTGGGAAGCTCCTGCCTAAGCAAGTAGGCGAGAATGGTTACATCCACGGGCAATTACTGCCATTATGTCGTGGGCGGAAGGTGTTATATCATCGGCTGAATCGCGGTTAGTGCGGCTTGTTCCGGTTTGTTAGTTCGGACTCCTCTTCCCATAATGCGGATGGCTTGAAGAGCCGTTCGGGAAAGATGTTAGGAGGGACAGCGTCGCGTTTTGCGCCAATGCGTGCGATCGTCGGCTGCTTGGTTATTATCCGGGCTCGTGATGGAATTCAAGTCCTTGAACCGGGCTGACATTTTTAGGACAGCGTTGCGATATGCTGCCATTTTCGGATCTTTGGCGTCAAAGTCTCCGTTTATTTGGGATATTGCGAGGTTTGAATCGCGCACCTCTAGGCGTTGAATGCCCATGGAATTGCCATCCGGAGACCATGTAAAGGGCCTCGTATTGGCTGCGTTGTTGGAGTCCGTGTACATTATCTGAAATGCGTATTGGACTGTGTCCCGGTCGGGGGCGTCAATCTGACGCCAGCCCCAATCCGGCTAACATTTTAGAGCCGTCGAAGTGCATAATCAATTGGAGTATCGCCGTATTCTTTAGGGAGTTGACTTCGGTCCATTCAGCGACAAAGTCAGCCAAAACTTGTGACTTTATAGCTCGCCGAGGTTTGTAAGATATATCAAATGGTAAGAGCTCAATGGCCCATTTGCAATCCTGCCCGTCGCGTCGCGGTTGTTTATAATGTCGTTAAGTGGTACTTGAGAGGCCATTTGTTATCGAACACTCTTGAAAGTAGTGTCGGACTTCGGGATGCCATGAACACGCGTATGCTATCTTACGATAGTGCGGAGTAGCAGGACTTGCGGGGGTTAACACAGTGGATCGTAGTATACTGGTTTTGAAGAGAATTTATGCCCTTCTTTTCTCGTTCGACGGCAGTACCGCGCTTACAACTTGATGCGTAGCTGCGATGTATAACAACATTGGTTCGCCCGGGTTGGGCGCAGCCAGGACGGTTGTTGCCAATATGGCCTTTATTTCTTGAGTCCGGCGGTGGCAGCATCCGTCCACTCGAAGTGTTGATGCGCCTAAGGAGGCGATAGAGGTAATGCCTTTTCTCCTAGGCGGAGATAAAGCGGCTTAGAGCCGCCACGCATCGATCAATTTTGTATTTGCTTGAGGTCTTTTGGGATATCTAGCTGTGACAGAGCTCGGATCTTGGCTGGGTTTGCTTCAATTCCTCTACGGATCGATGAAGCCCGGCTTTCCGGTGGTACAAAGCATTTTCGGATTCAGCTTGATGTCATATGCTCTAAGGTTGTCGAATGTGAGCCTCAAGTCGTCTACTAGAGTTTCGGCGTGTTTAGTTTTGGCGACTCGTCGTCTCGTATGCCTCTCTTGTTTTGCCGATCTGGGTAGCGGACATATACGAATCATGCGCTGATATGTTGCGCCGCGTTTTTAAGTCCGAAGGGCATCGTGTTGAAGCAAAATGGTCCATATGGAGTAATGAATGCCGTTGCGGCTTGATCCGCTTCGCCATCTTGATTTGATGATAGCGGAGTATCGTCCGGAAGCACAATGAATCGTGCCCTGCGGTGGCATCGATGATTTGGTCGATCTTGCGGGGAGGAAGGGATCCTTTGGGCAGGCTTTATTTAGGTCTTTGAAATCGACACATAGGCGCCAGGATTTGTCCTTCTTTGGTACCATTACCAGGTTTGCTAGCCAATCCGGGTGCTTGATGTCTCGATGAATCCGGCTTCCAATAGTTTGGCTAGCTCTTCTCCCATTGCCTGTCTTTTGGGTTGGAAAATCGTCGAAGAGCCTGTTTGGTGGCTTGAATCCTTTTAGGATGTTTAGGCTGTGTTACGCCAATCTGCGTGGGATTCGGGCATATCAGGGATGCCGAGGCAAAATGTCCCAATTTTCGAAGGAATTCTCGCGATCTGGCGTCTACATCAGGGTTCAATTGTGCCCGATGGAGGCCGTCTTTGTCGGAGTCCGTTGGGTGGACCTGGAATTTTACTATTTCATCTGCTGGTTTAAAGGAGGTGGACTTGGATCTCTTATCGAGTATCACATCGTCCCTATTCACCGTGAGGCGCGGCGTGGTGAGTTCCTCTGCCGCTAGGGCTTGGATAGTGCCTCTAAGGCTAATGCGGCTGTCTTGTTTTTGGCGCGAGTGCTATGTCCGGATCACTAACGAGAGTGATTATTCCGCGGGCCCGGCATTTTGAGCTTCATGTACCCGTAATGGGGTGCGGATTGAAAAATTGTGAATGCCTCTCGTCCTAATATAGCGTGATATCCGCTGTTGAGCAGGGCCACTTGGAGCGTGACTTCTTCGGATCTGTAGTTGTCCGTGAGCGAATACCACATCGAGTGTGATTTTTCCTGTGCAGCGCGCCTCCCGGCTAGGGATTATTCCTCTAAAGGTTGTGCTGCTTCGCTCAATATGGTTCCAGTCTATTTCCATTTTTTGAAGGGTTTCCTCGTAGATGAGGTTTAATCCGCTGCCGCCATCCATGAGGACTTTTGTAAGTCGAAAGCCGTTCACTATTGGACTAAGTACCAGTGCGGCTGGAGCTCGGGCTGTTCGGAATTTAGGTTCGTCGCTGGCGTTGAAGGTGATGGCTGTGTCGCTCCATGGATTGGTTGTTGCTACTTGGTAGACTTCGGCAAGGCTGTGGATTGTTCGTTTCCGCATATTATTTGATACAAAAGTCTCGAAGACTGTTGATACCGTACCGATGTTGTTGGAGTGGTTTTCCGGGGCTAGAAGCTCCTCTCCACTTTTGGCCACCTGCCGTAATATCCAACATGCTCGAAGGCTATGTGTTGGGACGGCATATACATCTTGTGAATTTTACAAGGTCCGCTAAGCCATCCCTCTAATGCGGTTCCGTGCCCTTTATGGGGTTTTGCTTTTTGGTTTTGTATCTGGTGCACGAGTGTAATGCACCCTTTTATTGCGGACTAGGGTTGTATTCGGGCGGATTGTCCCAAAACTTATTCTCGGTTATCCGGAAACTCTCCATCGCACGATACTTTTCGTACTATGGGCCTTGGTCGTGAAGCATGTAATTTCACGACGGCTAACGGCGTTCAAGATTCCTCGTCCGTGCAATTATTGCAAAAAATTGAGATTCGTTTTCCTCTCGGCAGTCCTTTATCCTGTCCATAACCAGGAGGAATCTGCCCGATAGTGATGTCTTGTCTCGGCGGGCTCTTGCGAATTAGAGATAGATCGCATATGTCAGGGCGGGTGGATGGAACTAAGTCCGAACCCTGCCCATCTCAAGGCTCGAAGGTCGAAGTTTCCAACTTTGGAAGCTTGGATTGCTGGGCGTTGTCCAGCGAGTCTGGTCTCGAGCGACTTTAAGTTCGATGCTTGATCGAGTCCGTCCCTCCGCGGGAATCCGGCATGGGGGTTCGGGAGCCGGACATGACTAGTTTTCAATACGGGAGAAGCGTCGCCGCATTGTTCCTCTACCACTGCAATGTGGTGGGTGACACAGGGAGAGTTAATCTCTCTCGATCGGTTTAAGCCCAATCTGATTGTAGTCATGGCGACTCGAGGCGGCGATGCGATCCAAGAGCTCGTTCTGGACGAGAGCTCTATTGGATCCACCGCTCGGCGAATTCGAGCTGGCGTGAAAATTGCTTTTGATGACTTGAGAGGTCATTGTCGAGCGATGGCGGACGGGTCATAAGAAAACCACCTAGCGGATAGTTTGGCGGTAGCCAAGGCTCCTTTGGCGAAAATACCGTCCTTGAAGGCGGGAGGAGGCATCCTTCCTATCGGTGGCGACAGAGGAACTCTCAATGAAAGCACCAATGTCGGTGTCAAAACCGGCGGATCTCGGGTAGGGGGTCCCGAATCGTGCGTCTAGGCGGATGGTAACATGAGACAAGGGGCACGATGTTTTACCGAGTTGGGCCCTCTTGATGGAGGTAAAACCCTACGTCTGCTTGATTGATATTGATATTGTGGATGTTTACAAGAGTGGATCTACCACGAGATCAAGGAGGCTAAACCCTAGAAGCTAGCCTATGGTATGATTGTAAGGGTTGTTGTTCGAGTCCTACGGACTAGAGCCATCCGGTTTATATAGACACCGGAGAGGGCTAGGGTTACATAGAGTCGGTTACAATGGTAGGAGATGTACATATCCGTATCGCCAAGATTGCCTTCCACGCCAAGGAAAGTCCCATCCGGACACGGGGCGGAGTCTTCAATCTTGTATCTTCATAGTCTTAGAGTCCGGTCGATGATGATAGTTCGGCCGATGATAGTCCGGCCGATGATGGTAGTCCGGCTATCCGGACACCCCCTAATCCGGGACTCCCTCAGTCCCCCTTGGCGCTCAAGCAGCCATCATTCGGTGAGAAAGGAGAGCGACGTTGCTAACACGGAGTTGCATTGAGTGTGGGGATGGTGTTGCGATGACTAGTGTGTCCGGAGGGTGACTTATCTCGAGGGTTAGGACGATGCTTCTGGCGCGGTGCGGTCCGTGCCTTGGCCGATGAGAGATTACGTGGCGAGGTCGTTTGTGCTCCTTGGGAGACCTGCAGGTTCACCACAAAAGGAACAAGAGCTTCGCCCGTGGAGATCGTTAGTCTGTCGTTAGTTGCTTTGGAGAGCGCGAGGGGCCTCGCGAGGTTTGTCGGGGCACCCGTGAGCCAGGCAGCGGGACTCCACGAGGCCCTACCTCAAGCGGGGTTGCGCTGGCTATGGGCCTTATCTTGAGTGTGTTCCTGCAAATTTGGCGGATGCGGTGTGCTCGTCTTGGTCCGGCTCTCGGGCTGGTCTCGACCATCGCCGGCAAGCCAGGTCGCGATGCCATGGACAAGACCGGAGGTGAGGGCGGAGGCCGTAGGAGCCTGAGTCGCGATGCTCGGGCACCCCCCTTTAACGCATAAGCTAGGTTAGATGGCGCAACTCGTCCTCGGGTCCGGCTCTCGGGCTGGTCTCAGCCGTCGGGCAAGCCGGTCGCGATGCCATGGACAAGACCAAAGGGTGAGGGCGGAGGCGGCGGGAGCCACGAGTCGCGATGCTCGGGCACCCCCTTTAACGCAAGCTGGGTCGACGCAGCAACTCTCGTCCTCGGGTCCACGGCTCTCGGGCTGGTCTCAGCCGTCGGCCGGCAAGCCAGGTCACAATGTCATGGACAAGACCAGGAGGGTGAGGGCGGAGAGCTGGTAGGAGCCACAGTCGCGATGCTCGAGCACCCCCTTTAGCGTGCAAGATTTAGCCACCGGGAGAGGCACCAAATAACAAGCATGGTGGAGCGAGAGCATAATCCTAAGGAAAACATGAAGGATACATGCAGCTGGGGCTGCCCAAGCGGCTTGGGGATGATGCAGCCAGGCGCCCCCAGCAGGATAAGCTAAAGACATGAAATAAAGGGACACATGCATGCAGGGGGGACGGACCCACGGCACAGGGAATAATCTGACCTGAAGGCGCTCCCGATCGGAAATAAAACTTAAAGATGTCACTGGTGATGTTGGGGATGAAGGGTTGTTGATGTAGCAGACTCGGTGGGCTGCGGGGCCGATCCTCACGAGCCCCGGGCCGGGGCCTCGGGAGGCTCGGGGCTGGCGGCTCCTCATGGGCCATCCCATCTCCGCCCGAGGCTGCGGGCGTGCCTGACCTCTTGAGCCTCGGGATGGTCCTCATGAGATCTTGGTGCGCAGCAGCCGCGTTTGGCAGAGCCATAAGGCATGCGTCACGTGGTTGTGGGGCGGACCCTGCAGCGTCCCACTCGCGAGGGCAGGCGCTCTTGAGATGCGGCTCGGTTGAGCCTGGTATGTCGATGCAGACGCGCAGCCCACCATCCTCGCTGGATGGGGGCCACAGTGAGTGGCGGCTGCCCCTCATGACCCTTGACTCCTGTAACTCCTGAATGGCCTTGATGATGAACTCTTGAGGGTCCGGTCCTCCTGGTCTTGCTCCTGCTTGCGGGAAACGTGCTTCGAAACAGGCCTCCACGTGGTGCCCAAGCACCTCCCTTGAGACCTTGGCGAGGCCCTCCAGGGGAGAGCCCCCGAGCCCTGCCTGAGGAGGGCGCCGGGCGCGCTTTCCTATGCGATGGAAGGAGGCTCCCCCTGGCCCGGTGGGGGCCCTGAGGGGGCTGTCTCTTGAAGAGCCGGGCTGGTCGATGTCTTCTTCTTCTTGGGTGCTGCCTCGGGAGGCATCCTGCTGCTTGTGGTGCAGGTCTTCCAGTGATGTGGCTGGCTCGCTCCGGGGAGCACTGCATCTCTCTCTTCACGGGCACCGTGATGACTCCGCCCGCTTCTGGCATCTTGAGGATGTTGTAGCCATGGTGGAGTTCTGGGCATGAAGTTGTGCAACGCTGGGTACCCGAGGATGGCGTTATCAATGGCGAATGTGGGCGATATCAAAGTCGATGAGCTCGGTGTGGTAGTTGTCGCGGGCCCCGAAGGTGGCGGAAGGCGGACTTGCCGATCGGGACCGTGGAGCCGTCGGTGACTCGGAGAAGGGCTTGGTTGGCTGAAGCTGGTGTAAGGCACTTGAAGATTGTTGAATGTCTCCATGGACGGGACGTTGAGCCCTTCTCCACCGTCGATGAGGGTCTTGGTGACTAGCACATTCTTGATGATTGGGGAGCAAAGCATCGGAAGAACTCCGGTGTGGCTGCGCACTTGAGCTGATCCGCTGAGCTGAGCGTGATGGCACGCGACCACACGAGAGGCGCGTGGACTCGAGCAGGGAGGACTGCATTCACTTCACAGGCGAACTGCTTGAAGATGCGGTGAGAGGCTGGGGCTTGTGCTCCGCCCGGGATCAAAGCGATCGCCGCGCTTCACAGAAGCCCCAGCCCCTCGTCCTGATGACGGTCCTCGACTCTCCTTGGTGGCGGCGGCAGAGGGAGGCCTGCGTTCCCTTGCGGATGATCCTCACGAGGTTGATCCCTCCAGCCCCCCTCGCAAGGTGGGTCTTGCCAGCGGTCCTCGCGAGGTTGGTCGCGCCACCCTTGGCGCGGGCCGCGGTCTTCCCAGCGTCCTGCATTCCTACCTCCTCCTTGGCCGGGGCTTCTGCCGACCCTTCCTTCACGCACGGCCCGGAGCTCTTGACATTCGTTGGTGTTGTGGGTGTGGAGGTCGTGGTACACGCAGTACCGGCTACCCTTAGAGGACTCGGGCTGATCTCTGCCTCGCTTGGTGTCTGGTTCGGCCGTGAGCACGGCAGCCCCTTGCGCTTCACGTCCTTGGCCTTGGACTTCTTCTCTTGGGATCCGGCGGGCAGCTCGAGGAGGCGCCCTCCTCAGCCTGGGCGCGCAGGTCGCCAAGTTGAACAGCTCGGGAGGTGCACAGATCTTCATGCATCGCCAGGCTCCTCCTTCATCTTGGCGTCGCGCCGCCCGTCGGAGAAAGCGAGATGATGGCCTCGCCGTTACCACAGGGATCTTGAGGTGCGCGTTGTTGAAGCGGCTGGATGTACTTTGCGGGGTTTCCCGGCTGCTGCTGATTGGCGCATGTCGCTCACGGCGGTGGCCGGACGCGAGTACCTTGGAAGTTGGCGATGAAGCGGGTGCGCATCTCGGCCCAGGAAGAGATCGTGCCTGGGGCCAGATTTAGGAGCAGTGCGGGCTCCGTCCTTGGCGCCATGGCGAACCAGTTCGCCATGATCTTTTCATCCCGTTGGCAGCCTCGATGCCCAGCTCGTGAAACTGGAGGAACTCCGTGGGGTCAGCTGTGCCGTCGTGGCGTGGCAGCGTGCAGCTTGAACTTGGCGGAGCCGCGACGGCTGCGCCTTCGATGGTGAAAGCGCGGCAGCCCGCCGTGGCCGCGAGGGCCTCGGACGGCAGAGCTTGGTCTTGCTAGCCTCCTGCACCGCGGCCGGGGCAGCGCAGGGAATCTTGACGTCTTTGGGCGGGGGCGCTTCGGGCAGCTTCTTGGGCGAGAACTTCTTGGCAGCTCTGCTCTTGCAGCGCGGCGCTGGCGGAGCAGGTTCCGCCAGAGGACCGCGCCTTAGGGCCATGGTGCCGTCTTGGGAGGAGGCGGCTGAGGCGCCCAGGAGCTTCGTCGCCCGCTTCGGGGTGGGAGTCTTGGCCTTGAGAGGCAGACGGCGCGAGGTCGCCTCTGCAGCGCTTGACGATCTCGGCGGCAGTCGAGCCATTCTTCGTGAAGCGTCGTCGGCAGGCGATGGCGCAGGAGCTCGTTAGCGCGATGAGTGCAGCTCAGGCCTCCATGGCCGCGCGGGGCGCGCGCGACGAAGAACCAGCGGGGGTGAGCGAAGGCGTGGCGGTGCGGCCGTCCGACCTCATGGACGGGTGCTGGGATGAGGCTTGCTGCTCGTTCCCCGCCGGGCTGGTGGCGGCGTTGACAGCGAGTAACGAGGAACAGCGAGGGCGCCCGCCAGCGAGGCCGTCACAGGCGACGAGGAAGCGGCGGCTCGGCGCTCGGCAGCGCGGGCCCGGCGAGCATCGAACATGGTTGCGGTGGTCGGGAAGAACGAGCTGACGAAAAGCAGATTCGGCGCACCCCTAAGCTGGGCGCCAAATGTCGGATTCGGGTTCGCGGACCCTTAAGGTTCGAACTACAGGTGCGCGCGGAGATCCAACCCTCCACCGTCTCGTACCTCGCCGAACCGCTGGGACCTAAACTACTAGCAAGAACAACACAAGAGACGCAAGATTTATACTAGTTTGGGCCACCGTTGTGGTGTAATACCCTACTCTAGTTTGTGGTGTGGTGGATTGCCTCTGGGGCTGATGAAGAACAGTACAGGGAAGAACAGCCTCGCGTGGGTCTGTTCTTGGCGGAAGCAATGAACTGCTAAGTGGTGTCCCGTCGCTCTGGCTTGAGGATCGGATCTCTATCTCTCTCTCTGGATTCCGAATGGCGGATCCTTCGTCGTCCCTCAGTGTGTCTACTCCTATGGTGGCTAGCTCTACTTATATAGGCGAAGGCCCTGGGCCTCTTCCCAAATATTGAGCGGGAAGGGCGCGGACAATTGGCCATTTAGAAGGGGAACAGTGGGTACACTTATCCTGACTAAAGTTGGTCCTCGCTGCCAAAGGCTCTGGTGATGGCCTTTGCTTGGGCTCCACGATGATCGCATTCCAGCCGTTGGGGCTGGTGTTGGTCTTGTTGCACCAAGCGGATGCCTTTGCTTGATGCTCTTGCTGCGCTTGCTCCCTTTGCACCAAAGAGGAAAGGAGGAAGCTGCGCGAACTGGCGCCGATCGCGCGCCTTGGTCGCCATGGCTTGTGTCACGGGAACCTCGCGGTACTCGCCTTGAACTCTCCGCTACCTCGTGAGCCAGCCTGGACGAGGCCGTGCTGAGAAGCTCCTTGTCGTCCGCCCAGCAATCTGGCCCCTCGCGAGGGTCTTGAGCTTGTGTTGACGAAGATGGGCCGTCCTGGCCTCCTTTGAGCCACGCCGCGGGCGCGGCGAGCAAGTGCGGGGACCCCCTTCCCGAGCGCCGACCTTTGGGGATGTCGGAAGCTTGCCATGCAAACACATCGACATTCGCTGCGCAGGAAGGTGACAAGCGCGTATTCCTATTTGTCGTCAAGGGTGGAGCTTATGGTAGAGCTCCTCCGTGTAAATCCTCAATGACGTAAACCTTCTTGGTTCTGGCGGCATGGCCTGGGCTTCTTGTTTCGCCGGTGGAGCTCTGCAGCACGTCCTCGGCGGCGGCGCTACACTCCTAAGAGGTGCGCTTGTCGGAGTGGGTGTCCGAGTCTCACCGGTCTTCTTCTTCTTCTTCCTCCGGGGTCGGTAGCGGCAGAGCAAGCGCCCTAGCGGTGGCAACTGCTGCAACTGCTTGTTGGTACAGTTGGTCGGCGCAAATCAGCGCATCTTTCTTGTCGAGAGGGATGGTGATGATCGTCATAGGTCTGGCATCTTGAGGTGTTGTAGGCGTAGTGTGGCGCGCCATGAACTTGGCCCGGTATTTGGCGACCAAGGATCCCGTTGTAGGGCAAGGGATCTTGGCAACATCGAACCACGATCCTCTCCGTCCGGAAGTTCAGGTCGCTTCAAAAGTCACGGGCAGCGTGACCTTTCCCTTAGGTTGGCTTCTTCCGGTTGACCCACAAGCGTGCCCGTCTCTTGAGGTCTCCATCAGAATCTGCGGTTTCTCGATCACGGCGGCGGAGATCAAGTTCAGACCGGCCCGCCATCGACTAGCATCTTCGTCACCTTGAGGTTGCGTATTGTTGGTGAAACCAACAATGGCAAGCAACCGACCGCGATAGTGCGATCGGGGTGGCCCTCGATGTCAAAAATGATAGGTGTCTTGGACCACTTGGCGACCTTTGGGCATCAAATGACAGCTCTGCCGCTGTAATCTCTCGCGCCTTTGCTTAAGCGGCGGTGAGAAGTATGCAGCGAGTGCCGCCGTCGATGCACATGGCCTCTGTAGCTTTCGAAACTCTTGGTCGCGGATTAAATCGTACTCTTCGTGATCGTCGTCTTACGGCTTTACATCACGGACCCGGGCGGGCTCTCTTGTTGCTTATCCTTGCCGCGACGGCCCGCTGGTCGCCACGCTTCTTCCGGACCCTCAGCACCGTCTGGGCCCTTCTCCTTGTCCGCCTCTCATACTCAGCCCTCGCTTCTCAGCGAGAGCTCAACTGTCGACAGTCACCGAGAGCATGGCCTTTGGTGCGATGGATCTTGCGATATCGCTTGTCGGAGTTTCACGGCTTCTCGGCAGCCGCCAAGGCCGGCAGGCGACATCCGGCAACCTCCTTGTCGGGGTCGTCTGCCTTGGTTTTCTTGGTGGAGCCGGTGTCATCAGATCCCTTGACGGCAAGCACGGCTTTTCCTTTGCGCTTCCTGTTGCGGCGCCGACCTTTCTTCGCCGGGGCGGCAATATCCTCATCTGAGGAGTCGGTTTCCACGCCGGCATCTTCGCCGGGGTACTTCCTTCCCTCTTCAGCTCGGGCACATTTGTCAGCAAGAACATAGAGTTCTGCTACATCTCTCACCTTGTTCATTGCCGACTCTTCGCGCATCTTGCGATTCGCGCGTTCGATGGAGCAGCGATGATGGCGGCGGGGTGAACATCGAGGGATATTATCTGCACCGGCTGAACCTCTGTATATACTTGCGGAGACTCTCGCCTCCCTTCTGGGGAATGACGTGCAGGTCGCTTGCTTGGCCATGGGCTTGGTGGCCTCCAGTAAAGGCGCCCACGAACTCATGGCACAAATCCAACCAGGAGGAAATAGAGTCTACCGGCAAGTGCATCGACCATGACATGGCGTTGGGTTTAAGAGCCAACGGAAAGTAATTTGCAAGCACCTTATCGTCGCGGGCTCCGGCGGCTTGCATCACGATGGTGTAGACGCTGAGGAACTCGGACGGGTGGGTCTTGCCACTGTACTTTTCGCCCACGTCGGGTTTGAATGTGCGGTGAGTGGGCCACTGGAACTGCCGCAGCTCACGGGTAAAAGCCGGACAGCCTACCTCGTAAGGCAGGCCTCGGGGCTTCCAGTGCGGGTGGCTCTGGCAGGCCCTGCTACGCTGTCTCGATTGGTGGCGCGCTCCGCGCCGGCGCTCAATAGTGGTTCGAGCGTCTTCATGTTCTCGTTCCCGAAGAACTTGGCGCTGGTCACAGTGGGCCCGCGGGTCGGACGATGCTACGGAGATCTCGTCGCCCATAACGTCGTGACGGGCTGGCGTTCGTGGTACCGGGCGAGGAGGGGGCGAGTGCACCGTGGTTGTGGCGCCGCCGGCTCTCCTGCCACTGGTGCGTGGGACTCCATCGGAGCGTTGACCCGGGGGCTCCACCGAACTTGGTTCGTCTTTGTTGGCCACCGCAACAAGGCTTCGGATAGTGGCTCTCCATTCGTTGAGTTTCCCCGTAGTGGGAGAAATCGAGAGCAATCTGCGCGGGCGAGGCCTGCTGGCGTTGGTGGCAGCGAAACCTACGGATCGCGGCGCGCCGACTTGACCATGTCGAAGGAGCTCTATCACGACCCGTGGTCGCATGCCATCTTCACCGGTGCCTCGGCGGCGGGCAGGTCTTCTAAATTCCGGGAGTGGCGCTCGGGGCTCTTTCATGGCGGCGCCGGGGTCCTCGGCGTGATTACGCCGTTCGCTGCTGCGCCCGCTTGAGAGGAGCGCGCCGTCGGCGCCGGCGTGAAGTCTTGAAGCCCTCGCGTCGCCTTCGGACGGGGTGGCAGCGATCTTGGAGGCCCGCGCCACCGCGGAGGGCCTCGCTCCGTCTTTGGATTTGGCGGCGTGCGGCCCGTTACGGCGCCGACGAACATCGCCGCCTCCCAAACTTCGGCTGCTCGGACGGTGTTGGTGTTCGCGAGCGGCACCCCGGGTCCTTTCTGCGACCGCTCCGCTGCTCGCCCGCGTCGGGACGGGATGTCCGGCTTCCGACGGGCCAACCGCCACCGTCATCTTCTTCTTGGGCGCCATGATGATGAAGAAGCGTCGAACTAACTGCTAGAGCCAATTCTCACAACTGCGCCCCCTACCTGGCATGCCAAAGATGTCGGTGTAGGAACGACACCTATGGGATCACAAGAATCCCTACTACGGTTGCGGGGCGCGGGGTCGTGAGAAGCGGATCAATCGAGAGCACACGGTTTCTTTATCCGGTTAAGACTGCGAGGATCGTAAATCCTACTCCTGCTTTGGTTGTTTGTTTATCGTGTTCTTGAACTAGCAATGGGGCGTGAGGAGCTCCAAAAGCGAATCCTCCTCCCGGTCGCCTTGGGCCTCCTTTTATAGGGAAAGGGGTTGCCACGATGGCACACGGGAGGTGGAAAGGGTGCGATGGCGTGAGTTTATCCCTCGCATTACCGACAAAGCGCCTTTAATCGTCTTGCTTAGGTGTCCTTGCTTTATCGGGGGCGGGGAGAGCCCTATCTCATCCGTGGCGCTCCCTTCGATGTCGACACGCCACAGCTAGAGGTGCCCGTGGTGCCATGTAAGCGGCGAGGGGCTGAGGTGGCGCAGCGGTGGGTCTCCATGAAGATCCGCTTGCCGCCACGCAGTGCCTGCCCAACTGGTTGGGTCGGCATTGCATGCGAGCAGCGGTGAAGGTTTGATTGGCGTGGGCCGATGGTGGCCCTACGGGTGTCCTGGCAAGGGCCTTATCGTAGCCCGGCAAGGTCTTGCAGGGGCCCGGCAAGGGTCTTGCCGTGGCGCTCTTGTCATCCCGGCAAGGCTCTTGCCGGGGCCTTGTGTCCTCTTTGGTTGGGATCCGCCAAGGGTCGTCATCTTCTATAGTGTGTATCGATCTTGAATGTCTTCACAAAGATCGCATGCCACCATGGGGATGTCTCGAATCCTTGCCCCATGGGGCGAGTGGACTCAAGGTGATTAAGCTCCGTGGAGTGCGGAGACGAGCTACCACGGCAAGGGTCTTGCGGGTTTGCTAAACCGCCTCCGGCAAGGGTCTTGCCGGGAAGTCCGCTTCGTCCCCTTTGCTCTTTGTGGTCTTGGTCTTTGCGTCGTCCTGCTCCTTTCGAGCTTTGGCCTTACCTTGGTTCACCTCCCTTGCCTTTCTCAGTGCGGTGGTGCCCGCGGCTCAGACTGCCCGTGCACAGTTATAGGGGTACAAAAAGTGCACCCCTCTTTTTGTACACCGACATATAGAGGAGAGCGCTCCCGAGGACACATGGGAATTATCGTCAAGCTTGTTTTCATCACGTTCATATGATTCGCGTTTGGTACTTTGATAATTTGATATGTGGGTGGACTGGTGCATGGGTGATGTCCTTACTTGGACAAACATCCCACTTATGATTAACTCCTATTCCAAGCATCCGCAACTACAAAAGAAGTATTAAGGTAAACCTAACCATAGCATGAAACATATGGGTCCAAATCAGCCCCTTACGAAGCAACGCATAAACTAGGGTTTAAGCTTCTGTCACTCTAGCAACCCATCATCTACTTATTACTTCCCAATGCCTTACTCTACACCCAAATAATGGTGAAGTGTCATGTAGTCGACGTTCACATGATACCACTAGAGGAGGGACAACATACATGTCATCAAAATATCGAACGAATACCAAATTCACATGACTACTAATAGCAAGACTTCTCCCATGTCCTCAGGAACAAACGTAACTACTCACAAAACATATTCATGTTCATAATCCGAGGAGTATTAATATGCATATAGGATCTGAACATATGATCTTCCACCAAATAAACCAACTAGCATCAACTACAAGGAGTAATCAACACTACTAGCAACCTACAAGTACCAATCTCAGACTTAGAGACAAGAATTGGATACAAGAGATGAGCGAGGGTTTGAGAGGAGATGGTGCTTTAGTGAAGATGTTGATGGAGATTGACCCCCTCGATGAGAGGATCATTGGTGATGATGATGGCGATGATTTCCCCCTCCGGAGAAGTGTCCCAGCGAGAACAGCTCTGCGAGCCCTAGATTGGTTCCGCCAAGGTTCCGCCTCGTGGCGGCGGAGTCTCATCCCGAAAGCTTGCTTATGATTTTTCTTCGGACGAAAGACTACATATAGCAGAAGATGGGCACCGTAGGGCCACCAGGGGGCCCACGAGGCAAGGGGGCGCGCCCAGGGGGGTAGGGCGTGCCCCCTGTGACGCCCGGATATTTATGCTACAGTGAACCTATGCTAATGATGCCATGTCATCTGCGATTACTGTTGCTAATCTTTCGTTAGTTCAAACCGTCTGAAAAATCAATTAAAAAATATGACAACCAAACAAATGTCTTCAAACATGGAAACAAAATGTTGAGGCGTTGCCAAAATTGGCATAGGTAATTATAGTGCAGCAAACACCTTTTTAGAAAATGCCTAAATCGTTAAAGTGAAATAAAACAGAAAAGAAATAAAAAAGGAAAAGACAAATCTAACTAATTTTTTAAAAAAAGGGCAGACCCCCATTTGGGCCATCGTGGCCCAGTGGCCGGCCCAACCAGCCCACCGGCCCTAACCGCCCACCCCGCAGCCATATCCCCCACTACCCAAACC
>CM038677.1:729312432-729322587 GCA_021605205.1 Aegilops longissima | reverse complement strand
AGGTCTTGGTCACTCTAAGCTGTTGCTGCTTTTTCTTGAGGCTGTTTGCCGTGGCTATAAGCCTGCGTTTGAAACGCTCCTGTTCGGCGGATCGTCCGCACGACAAATTGTCGTTGTCGAGGCTTGCCTCATCTTCGAGGGGGCGATAATTATCGTCCTCGACCTCTCTTTCGCGCCGACCGTCGTGCGGACTTGCTTCTCCTCCTCCCGCGCTGAGTCCTGCTTTGGAGGGTTGTCTTCGCACCGTCCGGTGTTATTATCCCCGTGCCGGAATCACCGTTTTTGCTGTGGCGGGATTTAGAGCGGCGCCGCTGACGTCGGCGCTTCGGTTGCTTCTTGGAGGGGTCATCCTCCGTTGTTCCGTCGCCGTTCCCATCTTTTGGGATGTCCACCATGTATATGTCATATGACGAGGTGGCCTTCCAGTGCCCTGTAGGTGCTGGGTCTTGGTCGTCTCTGGCATCGTCGTCCATACCGTCGATGTCTTCGGAGTCGAAGTCGAGCATGTCGGTTAAATCATCGACAGTGGCTACAAAGTGGGTGGTGGGTGGGCGTTGAATTTCTTCGTCGTCCATATCCCAACCTTCCTGTCCGTAGTCCGCCAGGCTCTCCGGATAAAGAGAGACTTTTGTGAATTCAGGATGTCGCCAAAGGCGAGTCTTGAAAGATGTCCGACGATGAACTCCATGACCGGCGCCCAATCGGACTCGATTGGCGGTATGCGGAGGGTTCGGAGTCCGGAGAGGAGTCCGCACCGAGTCAAGGTCTTCGCAAAGGACGGGGATGGAGTTTGGCTCAATTTCCGTAGAGATCGTAGCCCCGGGCGGTGTCCAACCACTCGTCCTCGATCGGGAATCCGGCCCGGATTGAAGGTCTGGCGGATCTTTGGTGCGGCCTCGTGGTACTGTTCGCGGCGAGCTAGATCATACCCATCGAGACAGTCACGGCACGCTCGGCTGCGGCTCGAATCCGTCGAAAATCAAGTCTCCGCGACATCGGTCGATAGTTCAAACTTCCAAATCTGACTGACGGCCAGGGGCGAAGCTTCGATCTGCTCCGGATGGCTGCTTAATTGGCCCGCAGTGCAAAGCCGCCGAATACGAAGATCTGTCCGAGGAGAAAAGTCTCACCCTGGACCGCGTCGTTGTTGATGATCGAAGGAGCCATCGGGCCTATCGGTGACGGCACAGAGGAACTCTCAATGAAAGCACCAATGTCGGTGTCAAAACCGGCGGATCTCGGGTAGGGGGTCCCGAACTGTGCGTCTAGGCGGATGGTAACAGGAGACAAGGGACACGATGTTTTACCCAGGTTCGGGCCCTCTCGATGGAGGTAATACCCTACTCCTGCTTGATTAATATTGATGATATGGGTAGTACAAGAGTAGATCTACCACGAGATCAAGGAGGCTAAACCCTAGAAGCTAGCCTATGGTATGATTGTTGTTCGTCCTATGGACTAAAACCCTCCGGTTTATATAGACACCGGATAGGTTAGGGTTACACAGAGTCGGTTACAATGGTAGGAGATCTACATATCCGTATCGCCAAGCTTGCCTTCCACGCCAAGGAAAGTCCCATCCGGACACGGGACGGAGTCTTCAATCTTGTATCTTCATAATCTTGGAGTCCGGCCGTGATGATAGTTCGGCTATCCGGACACCCCCTAGTCCAGGACTCCCTCAGCGCCGCTGGGCTATCATCCAAACAGCCCCAAAGTACTGAGGTTGTAAATGCATAGACATATGTTCATGTCCCTGAAGGTGCAGGGCATGAAGGTGAAGCAATCCCAATACAAGTTGTGTATCCAGAGAGCTCAGATGTTGATGTGGGCAATTATGTGTTTGCAAGGAGGAATTGTTCTTTTGGTAACCAGGATGAAAATGTTGCAGCTCCAGATGTACTGCAGGAAGCAGAACAACAAGGAAGTGATGAAGTTGGAACATCAAGAGTATGCAAAGGAAAACCAGACAGAAATGCAGTTCTGATTACATGGAAGATGCTGATAGTGACTCAGATGACTCAGACTTTTGTCCTAGAGCCATAGTGGACAATGACTATGACATAAGTGATGGTGATGATGATTTGTATGCTGATAATGTAGACATGGATGAACCTGTGGAGACAAATAAGAAGAAAGAAGAGAAAGGGAAGCAGAAGGTTGAAAAGGGAAAATAAGAAGTGAAAGGAAATGAGAAAGATGGAGATAATGCACCAGCATATGATCTTGAAGATGAGTTATATGAATTAGAGGGTGATGACTTGTGGGCACCAGATTCTGATGATGAAGAGGTATTCATGAAGTTCAAGGCATTCAGAACAGAGGATCTTCATTGTCCCAAGTTTCATGTTGGTCAAGTTTTCCAAACTGTTGAGCTCTTGAGAAAAGCCATCAAGGAGTGTTGTTGCAAGAACAGGGTATATGTGAAGTTACCAGCGAATAATAAGAAAAGAGTGAAGGCAACAAGTGATGAGGACTGTACTTAGTATCTTTGGGCTTCATATGATAGCAGGACCAAGTGTTTCATGGTCAAGAAATATGTGGATGAGCACACTTGTACCAAGAAGTGGAAGATCAAGGCTTTCACAACTCCATTTCTAGCACAGAAGTATCTTGAGAGCTTTAGAGCTGACCAAGACATGAATTTGAGAAACTTTTCTAGAGTTGTTCAAAAGGAGTGGCATATGACCCCAAGCAGGACCAAGTTACAAAGAGCTAGGAGGCTAGCAATGAAAATAATTTATGGTGATGAAGAAGTCCAGTACAACATGATGTGGGACTATGGTAATGAGTTGAGAAGAAGTAACCCTGGGAGCTCATTCTTTGTTGCACTAGATAGTGAGGCTAGGTTTAATAAAGCCTATATGTGTCTAGATGCATGCAAAGAGGGTTCTTGCAGGGATGTAGGCCTATGATATTCCTTGATGGTTGTCATATCAAGACAAGGTACATAGGACAGCTACTCACTGCTGTTGGGATAGACCCAAATGATTGTATTTTTTTCCAATTGCAGTAGCTGTAGCTGAAATGGAAGACAAGACTAATTGGTGATGGTTCCTTGAAGGACAAAAGAATGATCTTGCCATCATTAACACTGCTCCATGGACCATTATGTCAGACAAACAAAAGGTAAACACCATCAACTGTAGTATAAGTAGTAGTCCGTAAATACTAGTCCATCATACATGCTTATGTTGTTGTTTTGTTTTTGTAGGGCCTTATCAATGCTGTGGAGGAGTTATTTCTAGAGTCAGAACACAGGGTCTGTGTCAGACACATGTGGCAGAACTTTCACCAACAATTCAAAGGGGATGTTCTTAAGAATCAACTTTGGAAGATAGCAAGAAGTAACACTTCTGTCAAGTATAAGCAGTATATGTCTGAGATGAAGGACATTAGCTTGGAAGCTTACAAGTGGTTGTATGAGTTGGAACCATACAAATGGGTTAGAGAATTTCAAAGTGATCTTCCCAAGTGTGATATCTTGCTCAACAATTACTGTGAAGTTTTCAACAAGTGAGAAGCCAATTAACTTGCTATACTATGTGCATTGCTTACTTCCATGTTTCACACTTAACTCAGTTTTGTTTTGTACTTGTAGGTACATATTAGATGCTAGAGAGCTACTATACTTTCTATGCTAGAAATGATCAAAGGCCAACTGATGCAGAGGCACTGCAACAAACAGCTTGAGGCAGAGAAGATGAAAGGAAATATTTGTCCAAATATCAAGAAAAAGGTGGAGAAGCTAGCTGATTGGGCAAACCTGTGCTATGTGGATGGAGCTGGAGATGGGGTGTTCCAGGTAGGGGACAAGGGTGTGGACTAACACACTAATGAGTGCATCTGTAAGAGGTGGCAGAAGGGTGGCACACACCTTGTGTACATGCCATAGCATGTGCTAGACATGAGAGAGTTGACCCTCTTTCATTGGTTAACCAGTGCTATTCTGTGAGCATGTTCAAAATGGCATACAAGAACATTATCTATCCATGTAGAGACATGATGGAATGGGAGAAGATGAATGGGCCACCAGTTCTGCCGCCATTGTACACCAAGCAAGTAGGCAGGCCATGCAAAAGCAGAAGAAAAGCACTAGGTGAAGTAATATGTAGTAATAATGGTGGCAAGGATGGTGTGATCATGCACTGCAAATACTGTGGAGAGCCAGATCACAACATTAAAAGATGCAAGTACCTCAAGATAGGAGTGCCTCCTCCAAATATGCAGGCAACATCAGCACCACAAGCAAATCATGAAGCAACATCACCACCTGAGCAACATGTGCAAGATCAAGATCCTGTCATTACTCAGATATGTTTTTGCACTAAATAATGCACAACATGTTTCGGTTTGGCGGCTTTGCAATGTTGGATCACTTAATTATTGCTTCATTTTGAGCAGGAACCCAACCCTGCAGAAAATCCTATCATAGAAGATCTCATGGTTGATCAAATGATAGAAAAGGTAAGTTTTGTCATACATGATCTCAAATATTTTGCCAAGCCTACTATTATTGTTGATCATTTCTACAAATGTTATGGCATGCAGAGGCCTGTGGCAAGAGTGATTGCGCAAGGACCTGTTCCAGAGTCTACATTCATTTCTGCTGCTCAGCTATTGGTGAATCAAAACCAAGGGGCACAAGCACCATTCAGCAAGGAGAGATGGCCAAGAAGTTACTTGCATTAAAAAATCAGAGAGACAAATACTTAGAAGACAAGAAAATTGCTATACTTGCAGCAAGGAGGGAAGAACAGGAAAAGAAGACTGAAGAAGCTGCCAGGAAGAGACATCTGCAAGAGGAGAAGAAAATAGCAGAGGCAGAGAGGAAGAGACAGGAAGCTGCTCAGAACAGAGAGAGGAGGAAAGAAGAAGCAGGAATAAAAAAGCAGGCTCAAGCAGATACAAGGCAGATTCTTTTGGAGGTTAAAAAAACTATAGCTGCTGAGAACAAATCAAGGAAGGAGGCTGAGAAGAAGGCTAAAAAGAACAAGAAGCTGGCAGAGAAAGAGGCTGCAGCAGCAAAAAAGAAGAGCAGGTAAGAAAGCATAGAAAGAGGCTGCTGCAGCACAAAGAAAGGAGGAACTTAGGTTGATATCTAATGCAATGGGTAAAAGACAGGTTGATTCACAACAGCAAGAAGATGGTCAGGCAAGGAAGGCCAGCAGAACATCCATGTTTTATATCTTCAGGTGATGAGACAATGGAGAGCCAGAACATCCATGTAGTATGCAATGTACTTATTTTGCTTCAATCCAGTATGTACTCAGTGGTAATGTAGAAAAATGTTGCAGTTGATCCATAATGATGTAGACACAGGAGTATGTATCAATTGTTGCTCATTTTGTAATAAGTTCTACAAGATACTTTATGCCCTACTTATGACAATGCTTAATGCCCTGGTTATAACATTGCTCAAGATATGACAATGGTCAAATTTGTCCTCTTCAGCTTGCAACAGTTGCATAGTTATTTTGCATGTAAAATCCACACAAAATGTTCTACAAGCATCATATTATGCCCAAGATAAGACAATGTCAAAGTTGTACTCTTCAACTTGCAGCAGATGCATACTTATTTTGCAGGCAAAATGCTCAAATTGACAGCATCAACTAGCTTTGCAATGCACACACACAAGCCAAATATGACAATGGTCAAATGTGCCCAAATTAACAGCATCAACTAGCTTTCCAATGTACACACAAGCCAAATATGATAACATAAAAATGATATCTTCATATGACAGCAAGATGATCCATTAACTTCCATTTGCAGTAAAAGATTGTCACTTGATTACATATTGCAACAGCATCACATAAAATGCAAAAGATTGTCACTTCACACTAACAACACTACCACATACTACCAGTTCATCTCCTAACATACTACCAATGAAATAGCTACTGCAAACACTGCATCAACTCCATCACTTCTTCAGCAAAGAAATAGCTAGAAGCACTGCAACTACAATGACTGCTGCCATGAGTGCCTTCATCATCACCAATATTTCATTGGCTAACCCTACAAATGCCTCTGCTTGCTCATTGCTCATTTGACCTGCAACTCTTCCATGAATTCCATCTTCAATGCCTGGAAGATCAATTGCACCTGCACCTGCACTTGCATATCGTCGATTCCTTGCTCGCATCAGCTCTTCCCTCCTATCCTCTGCAACTCCTAATGCATCTACGGCTTCATTGCCAACGAGAAACTGATTATCCAGCAAGTAGCCAACGTATTCCAACTCCCAATGCCAGAAATGGTCCTGAAGATCAAAAGAAACGAACAAACGCCAAAAATCACCATTATAAGTTCCACAAAAATCGACCAAGATGAAAAACTAGGGATGCACTCCACTTACACCAATAGGACACCTGTAGAAGACCCAGCCCTCGTGCTTCTCCGTGTTCGAGAGATAGAACTTCACACGAGCGCGGCAAGAAGGGCATCTGATGAGCGGCACCACCACCGAACGGCCGTCGAGCGATGACCTGACCGAGCTTGTCGACATGGCGGAGCCAAGCAACTACGAGGGCGGCGGTGGCAAGCTGCAGGGAGAGGGCGCTGGCAAGCAGCACGGAAGAGGGCGTCGGTGGTAGAGTGGGGAATTAGGGATTCCGCGGTAAAAATTTCAGGGTGGTCGATGGGAATTACATGCGCCGGGATAATTTAAAGAAATAACCCCGAGCGGGACGACGTGGACGGCACTAATTGGTCAAAACGAGCGGCGACGGGTGGCATATGAGCAACAGTGACCGTACAAACACGTCTTGTCATATTGGGTGACCGTATCGGCCATATTTCTAAGTACAGTGACCAAACTGAGTTTTCTTTGCAAGTTGAGTGACTGCCAATGCATTTTACTAAAAAAAAGGGGGACAATCCTAACATCCCGAGTCCTAGTCACAGATATTGTTTGCAGGGTATGCATGCATCACAGAGGACCTGACTGTAATTATTTCATACGACGCGGGGTTCCCACCTGCAATGGCTTTGGGATGTAGTATTAAGGCCAACTCCATCGCACGACCCATTTCGACCCCAAACGGACGTCCACTTCATCCGCTTGGGGTGCATTTATGACGTCCGGGGCGACAGACGGACGAAAATACTGCTGTTGCTCAACGCGCAGATGCATCTGACCCAGACGGACATGCCCCGCCCACACCGAGCTCCTCCGCCTTGCCATCGCGCCCGCCTCGCGGAGTGTGCTGCCGAGCTCTGGGCCATCCGCGCTTGAAAGGGCGCGCCAGCCAGCAGCCCCCACCCCGAAGCTTCCGGCAGCCCTGCTGCGCCGCCCGGCCTTCACGGAGCGCCCCCCCCGCCTCCCCGCCGCCTGCTCCTCCGCGATTCCATGGCCCTCCCGAGTCCTCGCTTCCGGCAGCCCCGAGACTTCTTTCTGTGATGTGGCGAGTCCTCATCTCCGGCAGCTCCTCCACGTGCTCGGGTGGCGCCACAGCCTGGCTGCCCGCCTGCCTCTGCCCTGCCTTCGCGCTGGCGTCGCTGGCCATCAGCGCCCGCCGCTCGCAAGGCGGGCGGCGCCCGCGCCCAAGCCCCGCTTCGCCACAAGACGGGCCGGCGCCACACGCCCGGCGCCCACGCCCGCCTGCCGCCCGGTGGCCGAAGCTCTGGCTGCCGTGCCGCGCCCGGTGACCGCGACTCAGGATCGGCGCCACGCGCCCTCGCTAAGGCTCTCGGCTGGGCGCCCGTGCCCGTGCCTTCTCCGGGGTTGGCTGGCCATGCATACCACGCCAAATTTATGCCAGCCGCCTGGCCACAACACGCCAGATCAGCGCCCGGCGGCCAAGATCCCGTCCACCTCTCGGTCTCGATTTGTGGGCGGAGGAAGGCACGCGAAGACGAGGAAGCGGACGAGAGGGGCGAGAGAGTGTCCGTTTTCATCTGTTCGGAGCTTTCTTGAACCAAGTTTGCTCCAGGTTTGGGATTGGGAAGGACAAAAAAAGCGTCCAACGGACAACTCTATTCGTTTGAGTGTTACCGTTGGGTCGTATTTTACCCCAAACGGACAAATTCGGACCGGATGGGTCACGGATGGGTCACGCGGTGCAGTTGGCCTAAAAAGTCTGCAATCGCAATCTTGGCCCTATTGTCCTTGTTTTTTTTCTTTCTCTTTTCCATCACAAGATCTAGCGGGTGCGGGTGACACTGACACGGATGACACGGCCACATGAAGGTGCGTGTGCTTCGCTCGCTCGCCAGCGGGTGACCGATTGGAATCTTTGCCCGGACTCCTTGCCATGCGACTGTAGAAACCACACGAGTCCTCGCTGGCCGCCACAGCAGCGGTCTATTCAGATTCACCCATCCGGACAAACATCTCGCCGTCCTCCCAAGCCGGAGCGCATGTGATGAGCGCGTCACGCACCGCGGCAGTGCAGCTAGCTAAGAAGATGCATATCTTTATTTTCAAAAAAGAAGAAGATGCATATCTTTCCCCGCACGCGGTTTCCAAGCACCAGATCCATCATTCGTTCGTTCGTTGGTTCAAGCGGTTAGTTGCCGTGGCGCGTATGATGCAACAATCTAATCATGGAGCCGTTATCTATCCATTCCATGTGCGCGTCGTCCCCGACCATGATTGCGGCGAGCACCGTAGGTTGTAACGAACGCCGCCCGCGTAAGGCTGGCCGCGCCAGCATCAGCAGAGTTTATTAATGCGCTACATGAAAAAAAAAATCATCATTCGAACGGTTCGGCGCGGCATCATTGTCCGTCACGGCGACAGTGAGACCGAGCAGCATCCCGCAGCCGCAGATCATGCCAACCCCTTTGTGCTAGTACCCCCAATTATATCCACCCTCAAGAAATTTATATCGACCCCTTCCTTCCGGCATTGGAATATCTTGCTCATTAAGCTTGTCTGACGACGCTGGGACCTTCGCACGCAAACAAGGTATCCAGGGGGATCTGTCAAGCATCTTCTACTTCAGTCGATCGATCTAGAGAGGCGCCTTCTTTTGTCGTGGAGGAGGATACTCCATCATGGAAGGAAGAAAGTTACCGAAAGCAATAGGGGGCGGAAAAATTGGAAAAGGGGGCGCCGGACCTACATATATAGGTTCCTACAGAAGAAAAAGGAAAAGCTGCTGTCTATTGGTCCTGCATTTTGCTTTGCAGAAAGTGAATGAATATCCTGCAACTTGCACGAGCGGGAAATAGTTCTATTCCATGGATAAAAAGGTTTTACGTCTGGGAAAGGAAAGGGGACGGGCAGGCATGGTGTGACCGGTGAAGGTGCTAGTAGGATTCAGATTATAATTCCTTTTTTTTGCGAATATGATCCAGATTATAATTTGATTCGTATCACAAACGATAAAACCTTGGTGGTGACGGGCTGACGGCACAGCATTTGCCGACGGGTTCCTGGCCGGCCAGTGGTTCACCGATTATCTTGCTTATGACATGGATGATAAAGGATGTGCTTTTGTCATCGACACTATTGTTGTTGCTTTTGTTGGTCCGGTGACTAGGACCGTCGAGGATATTAATGTCGACCACGAAGATGTAGACGATGGGAAGCTCGGTAACCAGGGGTGGATTAACGAGTTGTTTGGCATCTTAAGCTCGTGCTGGTTAAGTTTGTTGAGCTTAACAAGCAAAAACCTCGTTCGCAATGGCGGAGCTTGATACAAATTGCTGGGGGGCCAATGCAAAAACATGAGTATTTAGGGGGGGGGGGGGGGGGCAGCGGCCCCCGGGCCTCAACATAGCTCCGCCGGTGCTCGTTCGGCTCTTTTCGTTTGAAGCTTGTTAGGCTCGCGAGGTGCCCGTTTATAGGAACTACCAACTTTTGTTTTAACTACAAGGTTTGTGGCCTACAACTGGTGTATTGGTACTGCATTTGCTTTTCAGAAAGTGAATGAATATCCTGCAACTTGCACGAGCGGGAAACAGTTCTATTTCTGTGGATAAAAAGGTTTTACGCCTGGGAAAGGAAAGGGGACGGACAACCATGGTGTGACCGGTGGAGGTGCTAGCAGGATTCAGATTATAATTCGATTCGTGTCACAAACGATAAAACCTTGGTGGTGACGGCACGATCGTTTGCCGACGGCTAGTGGTTCACCAATTATCTTAGTGATGACATGGATGATAAAGGATGTGCTTTTGTCATCGACACTACTGTTGTTT